>PVJO010009767.1:0-67761 GCA_004026905.1 Hystrix cristata
TTTTTACACAGTCTCTGTAAAGGGAAGGTTCCATTACTGCAATGCTATTAAATTTTTGAATGTGATTATCTTCTAATAACTAACTGGCATCACTTTCTTTGTGTAATACTGCACATGCTTTGGAGTACATGTGTTGATTTTCTTGGTGCTCATAAAAGCTTTCAGGTAGGAAATGTACTTGAAGGGAAAAACAGATTTAGCCTGTCTCCAGTATATGGCTGTGACTTGCTTACACATGTAATCAATAAAAAGATAAACTATTTTCACAAATCTGTAAGGTTAAAGCTTCAAACAAAAGTACAACATGAAGGCTGGGGATGTAGCTCAGTGGTACAACACTTGCCGAACATGCAAGAAGCCCTAGGTTCAATCCCCAGCTTCACAAATAAAACAAAAACTTCAAACAAAAGTACAACATGAACCAGCATGTTTATAGCTTGTTTCTAGGAAGGGACAATAAGAAATAATGCCACAAACTATGCCTCACAATTAGAAAGGAGAAGTGGACTTCATATCCATGTCCTACACAGTGAAAGAGTTAACTCCTCACTATCATCAGTGGAATTAGCTCACAGACAACTTAGAATCGGGGACACACTTGTCTGTGTTAAAATCAAATGAAGGCTGAGATTTCTTTATGCAGCTAGTGAAGTAAGATCCTGAGTCTCTTTTTGGGATCAAGTAGGTCTTTAAAAGAAAACCAAATTTGCTTTAAGTGGTTATAGTCTAGCAGAATGCCAGGTGATAACCAGCCAGGGTGCTGTTAAACTGAGGGTGCCACGTAGATGTGGGGACTGCTGTGCTGGAAACATACCTTCTGTTCCAGCAGAGGGCAGTCAGAGCGCTAGCAATGCTGAGGGCTGCCAGGTACCCTGACCAAGAAGCCTCAATAGTACTCACTGGTGTGTATAGAGATCAACAGCAGGAAGACAAAGTGAAAGAAACTTATCAGATTTTCCCATTCATTCAGGATATTTTCAGAATCAGAATATTTTTTGTTCATTTATTTCAATTCACAGACATTCATTTCTGGTTGTGATTGTCTACTGTTATTCTCTTTACTTGGTAATTCTAATCCACTAATTTTATATTTAAAAGCATAAATGTTTTGAGGCATAGTTCTGTGTATTCAATCTACTATTACTAGAAATATTAAAGTAGAAGTAGAGATAGTAAGTTTTAGTATGTAAAAAGAGTTTTATACAGTAAATACCTGAGTGTCTATAAAGTGGGAAAAACTCTTGACATAACCAGTAAGACATCAAGGCCAAGCAGGGAAGGGCTGTGACAGTCAAGTGGCAGGTAACCAGCTTGTTGGAATCTTGAGAAGAAAGACTCTTTGCCACATATAGATATTATAGAAATATTAGAATTATTGAAATAGAAACAATAGAAAAAAACAGTTAATGCCTAACCAGTTGATTATATATATAGATATATAAATGGGTAGTAAATATCTATTTCTATGCACTATAAATTCAGTGAAATTCCGAGTAAAGGTCATAAACCAAATGACATAACAGAAAATCACAGATTCTATTCCTGCTAAAGATGATGGCACAATTTCAAGCTTTGTGTTGCAATGTGATTTAAGATTCCCATACTTTTGTGTTTATTTTCTGTTTTAATTAAGCATGGACTTTAGAAGGCATAGCTTCTCTTTATCATTTGTAGAAGAACATCTCAGTAGCCAAAAGTGGATATTATTAAAATATTTTGACACATTACAGTGTTACAAGTAGAATTTAAGTTGTGTGCCTTTATAGTGCACTTTTATAATCTTTCCATTACAGTAATTATACTCCTGTGATGCCACTATTATTCTACTAGCAGAAGATACATGGATATGATTTATAAGTACTTACACTTTTATCCCCAGGTTATGAAGAGAGTTTACAAATCCTCCAAAGTCAGGGTCAGTAAACTATGAACCAGTAAACTATGAACCTAGTGAAATCAAGCCTGCAGCAAAAATATTTAGCATGAGGACTTTATGGGCATAGTTTGCTGATCTCTGCTCTGAACCCATGGAAGCCATCTGGAATTCTGGAGAGACTGTTTACAGTGGAATCAGTGTAGGACTTCATTTGGCTTTCTTTACAGACATCATATACATTATTGCCTTTGAATAGTATCATCTACTTGGAAAACAAAAAAAATAATGTTAAAACAAAGACTTACTTCCTTGAAATGTTTAGAACCAACAAAACAATCATATAAAATCAGTATATTTTTAAGAAAAAATAATAAATGAACAATGTACATTACAGTTATGAGTAATGATTTCAAAGTTCCTCAGAGAACACCAGGCAGTAAGACAGATCTCAAAATCCATATACTAGATTTCTGGCTTTCAAACTTTTAGATAATAGTATTTAGGACAGTATTTAAGATTTTGCAGTTTCAATGGAAGAGACATTGTAGAGATTTACAGTACTTATTACCAAAAAGAAAAAAACAAGAAACTAGTCGAAAAAGGATGACTACAATTTAAACATTTTTTCCTTTTTCCATTAATAGGGAACTGCATAGTCTGCTGGTGAAGAACTTGATAGAAATTGACTGTTTTCATTTAGTGGGCTGATCCCCATATCTGTGTCAGATAAAATCATAGCACTTATTATTTGTTACCATGGATACCATGAAGATACTGCCATCCACTAAATACTGTTAGAGGAAGACAACATAATTTTCTGGAACTAGTCCTGTTTTGCCTTCATAAGTTGCTTTTAACCATCCTGGTTCCACTGATGGGTACACTGGAAAATAAAGAAATTTCAATCAATGTTTACTTCAAATAATTATGTAACCGAAACAAAAAATTCTATGCAATCACATTATCAAAACAAAAACATTATTACAGCCTCTTTCCCTTTAAAGATAGAATAGTCTTGCATTCACACATCAATTTGTGTGTGTTTAGATGTAGGTTTGTGTTTCTCTTTCATATACAAATACACACAGAAACTGGTGCACATATGCATGCTCTGGGATCTGAGGGGATTTGATGTGTTCACTTATGCAGGTTGTAAGAGGCAGGGTCTAGATTAGAATCTGAGGTTCGTGGTTTCTCTTACTACCATGATACACTTAGGTGAGGATATGGATGTACTTACCATTCGAAAATATTGCCCCCTGGGGGAAGGAGAGCTCATGACTGTGCTCTGCTTTACAGGAGTACATGGCTTTGGCTTGTCTGAAAGATCAAGACAATTTGTAAAAATTGCAACATTCAACTTGAGTACATCGATACTCAAAAGTATTCTTAAAGAATGATATTGGGTGTTAATAACTGGAACACAGTATGCATAAACGAAGTGCATCTGTAAATCAACATCAGTGCATTTTCCACACACTGAACACAACTATATAACCAGATCGAGAAATTGAACATTACTGGTACACTAAAACCTTGTGTTTCCAAGCAATGCTTCTAAGGGGAACCACCTAGCTTATAACCAACAGCATAGACTGGTCTTAAAGACTGCTATTATTTAATTGTTAAGAAGCTGCTGAACAGGTTGTTTTAAAAGCAATATATGAACCAAGGTTCGTAGTTACCCTAAAGCTTGTTTTTTCCACATTAATTTTTAGACTACCAGAGATGAGATCTAAAAATTAAAAGGTCTATAAGATAGAGTAAATAAGTTGAGTGGGCATCAAGTAAGAAAAACAGTAGAATGAGTTGATGACAAATAGCAGCTAGCCTCACGTCAGGGAGATAACAGGGATGGATGGAGGCTTTGTAAGCCAGAGAGTTGCAACCTCCCAAAAAGGAAAGCCAGCACTTGGCTCCCAACAGTTGTCACCATAGGTGACTTCATGCACAATGCAGCCAGATAGTCTGGTTTTTAAGGAAAAGGCAGAATATTTAGTTTTCTGGAAGACCTGACTTTAAAATAGTTGAAGTAACACTAACAAGCTGTCATCAGAGGTTGCTAATCAATCCACCAGGCACACTCCTTTCATCCTGCAACATTCGATTACCTTGGTAAGACTTGCAGCTTCCCTGACTCTACTCATTTATTTCTTCCAAAACCAGACTCCAAGCTGTCATTTCTCATCTCACTAACTGAGAGACTTTCCTAATATCCTAGCATTTGTAGACTTTCTCTTCTGTTCATTGATAATCCAATATTTACAGAGCAACCAGAGAGCAGCTTTGAAACAGTCCAGAAGATCAGTTTACTTTCTCGTACCAACCCTTCAAAATGGGGTTTCCTAATCTAGCCACAAACCGTAAACCATGCACCATGAGGTGTCTTTCTCTCCTGCTCGTTTCTGTACCTGCCTCTGAGCTGTTTTCCTCTTCCTCTAAAAAGCCAAACTCACTCACAGCAGCTCTGCCATCTCCATAAGGTGTTTTCCTCTTGATCTCTACATAACCATGCACGTCAAAGTTCACTAGAAGTTTCATGAGCTTTGCTGGAGGGTCAGGTCTTCCCTGACTGTGCAGTCTAAAATACCTGCCCAGAGAACTATTATCATCTCCTAGCTCAAGTCTGCCTGGTGTTAACACTTGCTATTCTGCTGTTATTATTGATATTTTTGTTACTTTTTTTCCCCAACTAGAATGTAACCTCCATGGATGAGGCCTCATGCTTTGAACTAACTAAATATTTGGTAGTAACTCAATAAATATTTGGTAAATGATTAAGTGAAAAAAGTAAAGATGTTCTGAGCTCTTTCTGTATGACAGGTCCACTTAAAGACTCAAGGTGTTTTGTCTGTACTTCCTAAGACCCTAGCACTACACCTTCAAAGAAGCGTCAGCGATCTTGCATCTCCTCCAAAGCTGTAGCACTCCCTTATAATTTCACTTCCCCATTAGATCTTAGGCCTTGACATTTCTAGAATGAGGCCTGGTCATTTAAATAGGGTTTTCAAAAAAAACATCTGAAGATGAGAAAGCTTATAGAGGAGAGTTCGGTTTATGCCCCTAGAGGTGAGTCTTACACTGTCAGAAAGCTTATTAGGCGATCAGGTTTGGGAATAACAGCAGCCCAGACAGCACAACCTCACAGTGAAGCATGCTCTAAGGCAGAAATGAGGAAGTGGATGCCCTTGGGGAAGAAGAGTACTTTACATTAAAAAAAAAGAAAAGAAAAATCTGCTGCGTGTGTGTGGGTGTGCATATTGTATGAGCATATGTACATGGATGTGCTGATTACAGATGGTAAGAGGGAGGGGTGGGGAAAAGGATGCTATCAAATTCTGAAAACCCCTAAGAATCACACAATGGTAATCTTGAATATTAGTTTTTCCTATAAACTAGCTGAGTATAACCACTTGATAAGGATATAATTGAGGTTTTGAGAGTCACTACTTTAATAATATCTAAATATTTTTCAAAAAATCAGGTTTTATTACAGCAACTATGTCATATTTCTTTGAGTCATTAAGAAAAAACTTATTAAATCTACAGGGAAACAATTTCTAAAGCTACGAAGTAATTATGCTTTAATATTCTTTGTAATGATTAATTTTTAAACTATACTTTGAAATTGAATAAAATAATTAATATTTCAGGCATGAATGTTCTCCTTTTATTTTATACCTCGGATGAGGGTGGGAAGAAGAAAACAGAATAGCCATACCACTAAAAATATTAAATGTGTTAAAAACACAAAGCACAAAATACTGTCATGACTTTTCAATTACTTGTACATGTGACTAGACAGAATCTCCTTTGCAGAGCACTGTAGCTACAGGTGTTAACTCAGAAAAGAGCTTGGATTTTTTAATGTAGGCTGACAGTGAAGTTTCCGCTCCAAGTGCTAATGCTTCCTCTTTTAGCATCTTGTGTACTGAAGAGAAAGTGGAAATAACACTGTCACCTATTGTATGTCTCTTTAGAAGATCCTAATAGCCCTTTGAAAAGGATTTTGAAAAACTTGCTTCTTACTGTAGGGAAGAATAAGCTGAGGATGTTGACAGTGCTAAAAGCCATCTCTTGCCTTATCAGTGGGAAAATGATTTGCTCACGCCTCCTTCCTAATTCTAAATATTTTAAAATGTTGATGAGTAAATGTACAAATGTATGATAAGGTAATTGTGTACAATTTGCCATCTCATCCTAAACATAAGAAAAAAATTCACCAAAATCAAAACAATGTTTCTCACACACACACACACACACACACACACACACACACACACAGAGTCTCTTTCTTTTTCTCTGTGTATATTATTATTATTATTTTGTTGTTGTTGTTGTTGTTGCTGGGGATCAAACTCAGGGCCTTGTGCTTTTGAGGCAAACACTCTAACCACTGAACTGAATCCCCAGCCCTCTGTGTGTATATAATTGAGAATTTCTCTTCTGAAGGGAATACTGAACACTGGTAAGAGTTAGAAAGATGCCTAGCAGTACCACATACAAAATGTTAAAAATTACAACAATCTATGTGTTCATCAGCAGAGGCTTTAGAGTACACCATTCAATTAAGTATTACATAGCAACTACAAATAATACTATGGAAGAATGAATGCGTGCCATGAAACAAGGTTAGCAGGAAAGGCAAATATTGTACACATTTGTTCTTGGCAAACTGCACATTGCATGCACTTAAAATTAATCACATGTTCTTTTTCTAAGTTTATTTTTTTTCAACAAACACTAGCTTCATCTGGCTTGGCTATATGGGTGAGTGCTGGATGTCTCAATGCTAAAAAACTTCCATGTGACAGCGTAGCGTTAAAGCCGCTTATGTCAAACACAGGCATATGGCACCTCTGTTGAAAAATGAAGTGAAAAGGTGAATAACAAATTATTTTTAGGTTAAAAGCATGTATTTTAGAACTTTATGGAGCACCTATTCTGTGCTGGGTGCTGAGGGAGGAGCAACACAGTAACCAACACCTTTACGGATCCTTTTCTGCATGTTTATTACCGAGTAGTTCTCAAAGTACAGTCAAAGGAACCTGAGGCAGAAACAGGGGCAAGTGGCATGCTAAGACATCATTGTTCTGACAGTTATGAAAGGCATGTGAGGATTTATTTATTTTGGATTATATCAGTTATTAAAAATACCGGTAAAAATGTAAAACAATGCAACTTTTAATTTTGAAAATATCTTTCACAAAAATTATAGTATTTGTATTAGTATATAATAGGTTTATTCTTTTTTAAAGATTTTACATTTTTCTTTGTTTAAAGGTTTAAAAAATATCTTTTTACATTTGTAAGACAGCAGTGAAAAGCAATATATATGACCCACATAAATAACGGCTCTTTGGGCATCCTTAATGATTTAAGTTTATGAAGATGTTTTGAGACCAAAATGTTTGAGAACCACTATCACAGATGAGACTGGCTGTGTACCAAAATTTAACAGCAGTCAGCTTCATGAAGGTGAGAAAATAAGAAGTCGTTTTTATTTACTTCTTTAGTCTATTAGCATTCTCCAGATATTATAAAAGAAAACAAAATTAAGTCATTTAAAAAAATCCTGATTTCTTTTGTCTTCATAGCTACTATGGTGGTTTCTATATTTCCTGTGTGTCTTACACATGTCACCAGGATCTACAACACTGACTTATAGCTTTCTTAAAATTCAAAGTCACTGGACAAGACTCTGTTGAGCTTTGCTTTTTTTGCTTTATAAATATAAGTAAAATACTGGTCTTTTAGATTATGGCAATTGAAATTTCTGATTGCTTATAAGAAGACAGGCATTTAAATCTCTTAAGTCTCGAGTGCTTTACTCTCAATTCGACAGTCAGAAGATATTTGCACAGACTTCCTACATTGTAGGAGTTTAGAATAGATCTCCCCTCTGAGTGAGCATAATGGATTGAAACCAAGGGGAAAGTTCTGGGTTTTGTTTTCCACATTCTTTGTAATGGTAACCCTAGGGATATTTGGCTTTTGAAGGTACTTTGTAAGTTAAAGAAAAACAACTGTAAATAACCAGTACCTGCCTGCTTAAGGCCACACTAGATGCGCAAGTTCATTTGTCTCCATTTCATTGGTTCTCATGTGTTTACATACATCTAAGAAGCATTTGGGGAGCTTGGCCAAAATGCAGATTATCCAGGCTTCAGTCTCAGACATTCTCATTTTTGGGTTTGTGGAAAATCTCCATTTTAACCAAACTTGTAGGATGGCCCCTCCTGTTCCACTGAATTTGCTTTCTTAAAGATTTCCAATAATAGGGTTAACACTAGCATCCTCTCCCCAATTGCCTTGACTTTTTTGCAGTTTCTGCCACTGTTAGCCATGCATTCTCCTCCTGACCACACTTCTCATTCTTCTTTGCCTGATCCTTAAATAAAACCATTCCTCAAAGACCAATGCTCAGCCATGTCTTCTTTTTCACTGGGTACCCCTTACAGTCACCTATGCAGGTTACTGCTATGTAGAAGTTTTTCAAGTGGCATCAAAATCCATTTCTTCTTTTTCCTGCCATACATTTCTAGTTGCCATTCATTTGTCTCTCAGGCTCCTTAAACTCTAGGGCCAAAACTTTCACTTCCTCCTTTGCACACACAGATGAAATCAGAAGCTTAAGCACACCATTCATTCTGAGACTAGCAGTCTTCTTTTTCAAATATGAAAGGAGTTGCTCACTACTGATGCTATCCATAAAAAATTCTTATAGCTTTTTATGCTTTTGCTACTTTTCTAATTAAGTCCTTTTAGATTTCACCAATTCTATCCTAAATGGTTGACTATTCTCTCCCTTCTACAACCTCCTCAAAAAGCCACTGGAATGATGTATTCGGGTGCTTCCCTGACTAGCTCACTTGTCTAGTCAGTGTCACACAGAGCCCCCAGTGGCTCTCAGAGGTGTTATATTTATGTTGCTTACACCAGCCCCTAAAATCACCACATGGAACTCTTTCCCAAATGCTATTTCTGCTGGTTCTGTCATCATTCAAGGTCCAATTCAAGGGTAATCTTGAGTCTCTAGACTGACCAGGAGGGAGGCATTGTAAGAGATTAATCAGGGACATGGCCTCAACTACTATGTTATTTGGTTTTATTTAATAGTACAAAAGAATATCAGCTGACTTTATGGATTTGCATTTGCATTTAAATACCATTAACACATTAATCAGAGGCTTGAATGTCTTTGGCAAGTAGTTTCAAAATAATGGTAAGAATAGTCATTAATGTAGCAACCACATACCGAGCACAGAGCACCTATCGTGTATTTCAAATACAATACTGTGCATGTTCACAACAATCCGGCAAGCTCAGAAATAACCCTGAATGTACAGGTGAGTGGGCACCAAGTTTATGCTGATACCCATTATAAGTTGATTTAGAATATTTAGAATGGACAAGAAAGTATATTAAAATGCCTCATCTGATTGCTGAAGATCTGAATATGTATTTATTATATGACAGCTTTCTAATTTACTTGTTTTCTTAAGCTCTGCAGGATGACCTTCCTGAGTACAGCACAGCTGGCCTCCATCTGTGGGTGCCCATCTAGGCTCAACCAACCAGACAGAAGTATTCAGAAAAAAATGCATCTGTACTGAAAAAGTACAAATTATCATTATTCCTTAAAGAAAACAGCTACAACTATTTATACACCATTTATATTAGGTGTTAGACATAATCTAGAGATGATTAAACATGCGGTGGGTTATATGCAAATACTATGCCATTTTGTAGAAGGGACTTGAGCAAGCGTGGATTTTTACATCTTGGGGACTGAGCTGGCTTGGAACCAAAGCTCACCAATGTTGAGAAGTCTGTTCTTGAGTATTTACTTACACACTCTAGCGGTGGTGGCAAACCTACGGCACGTGTGCCTCATCTGACTGATACCACTGAAGGCTCTAAAAGGCTCACATCATTATTGCTCTAGAGGTTGCTAATAAAAGGGTTCCATCTAATGGAGTAATTTACCACATAGCAGGACAGTGTGGCAAGGTTAAATTCCTTGCATTGAGGCCTAAAAGCAATGACAATTTCAGAAAAATAATTTGCTCTCATAAGGGCAAATGTATGAGAGGGGCTTGTTTTCTTCATGCCTTGATAAAAGGATAAAAAGAAATGCCTTGATAAAGAGAAAGAAGATGAAGATGCTGTAGACAGAAATAAGGAAAGAGTATGAAAGAACTTCAGGATTGACTATATAAATGAAAAGTAATCACCACTGTCCTATAGTGATACCACAGTGATTCTACTCTGTGGAGTTAGAAACAAACAAACAAACAAAAAAACCCAGAACAACAATTGACAACAACTAACTAAAAATTAGAGGACCTCATTAGGCTTTGAACTAAACTAAAAAGGGTTTGAAGGTCACTATTATATTGTTTAATAAATGGTTATTAGAAAAGTCTACATAATTTATAAGGTTGGTAGAAATTCTTTGAATGAATAATTTTTTAGAAGAACTATGCTGCAATAATGAAATTACTTGTGATTTCTTTATTTCCTAGACTCAATTATCCAGATATGGGAAACAAATGCAAGCAAAGGAAAAATCAAGGTTTGTTTCCCAAGTTGTCTCATTTACATGCTCTTTCAACAAGCATCTACTAGGTGTCCTCTTTTAGAAAAGTCTTATCTTTATGAAATTCCATTATTCAAACTAAAAACAAAACCCTACTGTAGATTAGAAGAATTAATTAGAAAGGAAGAAGAAAGCAGGAACTTAGGAAGCACTAATAGCAGTAAGATGTAGCAACTCATATGCTTTTAATGATGAATGTAAAGTCTGGCAACCCTGAGTGAAGGTCTGTACTCAAAAAACAGGGACCTGGGGCAATTAGCTCTATAGAACCTCAGAAGTCCTTAGGGATAATTGTATTTTTCAATGGCTGTCCATGAAGATTCTTCCAGAGAAACTTAATATAACTTTCAGAAACCAAGAACATTCTTTTGAAAACTGCCCTCCAAATGACTGTCATTAAAGATTTGCAAAGATGTATGGCAACTTCTGTCTTTTAGGAAATCTATTTAGAATCATCCTTTTGCAAAAGATTTTAGCAAAGCAGCTACCACCATAATGATGTGAGATGCTGAACGCTCTTACAGGCATGATCTCCACACGAAAGGCCAGCAGACATGCACCTGTCCATCCGCAAAGCTGAGGGCATGACTGTCACAAATATTCTGTCATGTCCACATAAGACACTGTCACCACATATTTTTTAATGCTTCTGAAGTTTCTGAAGACTTACCGCCCAGAAGAGACTGGCTTCAGTGAACCAACATTTTCAAATAGTTGGGCCTTTGCTGCCACTCTGAAAAATAATTTTAAAATACATGCTTCATGAAGTCAATCAGAAAATCATTCCACTCAATGTGAAATTCAGGATTATCATTTGAACACAATAAAAAGATTAGTTAAGAGCCACACCAAAATTGGAGCCAAATTTTAATTGTTTTAAGATTTAATGTGAAGACATTTTTAGCTCTAGCCTCTAGCTCAATGACTGTAATCAAGTCAGAGCTACCTCTTATGGGGATCCTAACTATCCTCATCCTTTTTTATTTCAGAAAATTGAGGGAACAGTAAAAAGAACATTTTCTACCTACTCTGCTCCCAGCAGGCAACACGTTACTGACTCCTATGGCTCCACAACAGAAGAATCAAAGAATCAAATCAACATGACCAAAGAGGAACTGTTGTTCATTCTGATGGCAAAAAAATCCCTAATACAAGCATGATTTCATGTGGTTTTTAAATGTGAACATATTTCCTGTAATGTGAAAAGTATAAATCCTAAAAATACATCCAATAAATTTTTTTATTATTATTATTATTTTTTTTGGTGCTGAAGATCAAATTCAAGGCCTTGAGCTGGCTAGGGAAGTACTCTAACCACTGAGCTAAATCCCCAACCCCTACATCCAATAAATTAACTTCTGGATTCAACATTTTTTTCAGATCATGGAGTGTGTGGGCAGGGAAAGGAAATGCTTCCCTTGAAAAGGTGAGGCCACTGGATACAAAACGAAAACCACAAGCTAGCAGCATCCTCAGTGTGATTAGACGTATTTTTACGTTTACTAGAAGAGCAAATCAGATTCCTTGAATGTTGTTCTATGTAAACTCAACTTTACAATAATCTGTTATTCTTTAATTCAGAAACTCTTCTCACAGGACAAGCCATTTGATAATCTCAAGGATCATTTTACACCTAATATAGAACATACTTCTGGTTTCTACTTTAACCGTCAATACAACCATAAGGCAGAAGTACTGTTCTTTACTCCACAAAGAATGGAGTTTGTTTTGTCACAGCTTCGCTAACATACTGGCTTAAAATTTAACTTCCTCTAGTGGCTAAAACTATGCCCTCAGATTTGTAAATAAATTTGCCTATATTACTGTAACTACTTTTCTGATCTAGAGAGGTAATAGACATTCAGCTTTTAACTAAAAGGTTGTCATAGAAGAGGATGGACAAATGAATTTAAGACTTTGTTCCTATGAAAATAGGCTTAGTAAAATGTACCTGACTTTTCACAAATAATAAAGATGTCAGGAATACCATATTAAAAATGGGTATGATGTACAGAATTGAAATTAGAGAACACTGGGTTGGAATTCCAGCTCTGCCACTTACTAGCTGAGAGTAGGTAGACTAACTGTTAACCTTGCTAAGACTACTTCTTATCATTTCTAGAAAGGGGTTTAAATTATCTATTCCAGAAGGACACTATGGACCTTTAAAGGGATAATATATGTAAAGACATCCAATAATAGCTCATATGGCATTAGAAAATATTTTTGGCAGTTGTCAGGAATACAGCATGAGAGGGAGAGAAACATTTCTTTTCTGTTTGTCTGACTTGTTTATCCTGGTTCCCATTTGTTCCTCTTCATCCCTTTCTAATCAAGTCTATGTACCCACAACCTATCAGGCTTTAGACTTCTGGCAATTTCTTCTGATCAGAAGTACTCTTTGCTCTTTGCCTTTCATGTTCCTTGTTCTCTATGAGCTTAATCATGGAGCACTGAGGGAGGGGAGAAACAGGATGGAGAAAAGAAAAAAACCAACTCTCACAAGCTAGAGAGCAGCTGTACTGATAACACATGGGGGGAACTGAGAGATGGATGTGTAGCTTCTACAGGAAAACTTCCTGTTCCAAAGCCTGTAACTACTATATCACACATCTATTGTCTTGTACTAAAATTAAGCCATAGCTCTGCTGTAGGGAAAGTGACTGAAGTGCTGCTTGATGAGACTGTTTATATATCCCAAGCCTACATCAACTTTCACATCTTTTCTAGAAGAGGAATGAGTCATACAGAAGTTGACTTCACCCACTCTACAGAGAAGGCATTTAAGTATGGAATTCCCAAGGTGCTTTTGAGCAGACTCAATCCTCTGCACCCCTGGGAGACACAACAAATACAAACTCATTTTTACTTACACTGAACCAGGTCGCTGATAGCCATTGCTTGAAGCAGTGTCCAGCCTTAACCTCCTACACATTTTTGGAGGAAGTTCTGGGTTTGGTGTGGCTTTGGAGGTCTCCTTGGAACCTATAGAAGTTAAACTTTGAATAGATCCACTGTAGCTCTTGTTTCCTAAAAAGCAAGCCCAAGAAAACAGGCAAGGTGTTATTAGACAAAATAATAGCAATACACAGTACATGTGCATAACAAAAGGAGCATTTTTCTCTAAGACTAAATGGGAAGGTACAGAATGTTCTTTGGGCACAGTAGCCCATCACTCAAGGAGATAAAAATCTACAGTAATTACAAAGACATCACCTACAGAGATGGAAAGATTTAGGAAAAATGTCACGGTGCACAAAATCCAAGCTCAGGAACAAAGTAGATAAGCATCCTTAGTTTCTCCCATTAACTTTATCCCTGCTTAATCATGCTGAAAAACCCAGCAAATGACATTAAGACAATGGCATCTTGTACAAGCTGCACTCTGGTATACCTTCAGACGCAGAGATGGACTTGAGGGAAGAAGCAGGGGTTCTTTTCAGTCCTGAAAGGCCATAAGGCCCTTTCTTGACTAGGTCTATTGGAGGGGAAACGTCCCCTGGGTTGGTGACTGAGGCGACACTTTGGCAATCCGACTCTGCATCTGTTTTGGTTGCATCTTCTCGAGAACTTGATTCAGGACTAGTTGTCCAGAGAGCAAGGCTTTTCTGCCCATTGGAAGATGATGGGGTTGCAATCCAAGGAATCCCTCCAGATTTCTCCCTGGGCTGGCAGGAAGCTGACTTTGTAGTGCTATTTTGTTCAGAGGAGTGAGAGGAGAGCGACTCAATACTACCCATGGGCGTGCTGTCTGGGCTGCTGCTATAGGAGTCACCTAGGAAGAGCAGGAGACAAAAGCAACAGGAGCTTTCCGTTGGTACCAGCATCACAAGAACCCCTCTCTCCTCAGCTTACGTGGTGCTGCAGGGCCACGCGAGCACAATGATAGGGCGGTGGTCTTTACCTGCTGGAGAGAACTATGCTCAGTGCTGAAGAAAAGGCTTGAAAATACGCATTTGCACTTGGTGATGCGTATTTCAATTCCTATGAATTGCATATTTCAATTCCTATTTCATTCCTCTGAACTAACTGCCCCTATGTAACAATCTGACTCCTCGAGTGGGCTGACAAGTTCAGACAAAAACTGTCTGCTGAAACAGGAGTCAGAAGAGAAATAAGATTTCTTCATGATGTTACAAGAAATCAATGAAAGAGGGTATATTAAAGACCCATTTCTGCCTTCTTTGAGTTTTCTGATCATAGGTGACTTTGAGTTACAATGTATATAAGTTCTCTTTCATTCAAAGGCACCATCAGATGTTAGGTGTGAATTACAAGCTGTTCATAATTTTCAAAGAAAAATGGTCTTCCTTTTCCCGCTAAGAATATGGCAACATAAGAAACTAACTGCTAATTAGGTTACCTTTTTAAAGTTCCTAGAAGAAAAATGTAAAGGAAGAAAAAAATCACATAAATCATAACAGAGCATTCAAGTATACCTGAATTAAAAATTACTAGACTGTTCCGTATTAAATATTAGTGGTTTAAAAAAAACAACTTAGGGTAGCCAGGTGTGGTGATATATGCCTGTTAGCCCAGCACTTGGGAGGCTGAGCCAGGAGGACTGCTGTGAGTTTGAGTTCAACCTGGGCTACATAGTGAGTTCAAGGTCAGCCTCAACCACACAGTGAGACCTTGTCTCAAAAAAAAAAAAAAATTGAGTGAATAAAATGAGAATGACCACAGTTTAAAGTATACTGTGGGCTCAAACTGCACCAAGCTGGGGTTTGGCTAACGATACGTAGTTACAGATAATATATGGTGTTGGTTTTCTTTTTGATTTCTTTTCTCTCTTTCAGACACTTTGACACCGAAGAGCTGATGCTTTAAGAACATAATGTGAAAGAAAAAAAGAAAATGACTATTTCGGTCTGACTTTTCTCTTGCTTTTTCATCTACCACTTTGACAACAGGACAAACCCTGCTACCAAGTAGCACCCAATGTACTTAACCAGAGCTGCAGAAGGAAGAGTATTGAGTAAACAGTTTTTCTTTGTCGCAATAATGAATTTGCTTGTCCAGGGAACTTCACAACTGACATAGACTATACTGACATAGACTGTACTGACATAGACTATATCAATTTTAGCAGAGGGGTGCTGGGGAAATAGCATCAGTGGGAATATTTTCTATTTCTACCTAATTACTAATGACATGAGGTCAGGCTGAACTGAAGAATGAAGAAAGCATATCTGTAAGACCAGGCACACTTACTGTCAGGCTCTGCCAGGCATGGAGTGTACCTCCCTCTGGGTTTCCGGGAGCCTGTTGAGAGGCAGATTGCTCGGGTCCTCCGGGATCCAGATCGAGACTGAGGCTGAGGGAGGGGAATATTTGGGTCTGGTGCAGTGTGAAAAATCTACATCGAAGAAAAATGAATCAAGGTTAATAAAAGGGTGAAATTGTCATGTGCATCATAAAATAAGCTTTCGGAGATCTTAAATAATTTTAGAATTGGAAGGGATGCTTGATATAAAAAAAAAAAAAGTCCTACAGCCATTCTTTCTTTTCTATTTACTGGGTAATGTTTCACCTGTAGCTTTTCTTTATTTTCCCTCATCCCCGTCAGTGAAATTCAGCAGATCTTTCAATACCTTCAAGAAACCTTTCACATAAGCACAAATGTCTATGTCAAGACACACTGATTCTTTTTACGGAGACATTCTCATTCTGCTTTTATCCTGGAAGAACATACTTGTGTATCTACATCATTTCTGTAGCAAAATGGCTCTGGGTTTCCAGGAGAGGGTACTGTCAATACTGTGGGCTCTGAGCCATCGAGAAATGTGGACAGTTGCAGGCAGAGGAACGAGTACAGCCACTGGGTGCAGCCAGGTGCTAGTGGACCAGGTAGGAGCTTGCACCCTTTGTCACCCCAAGGGATCACTCTTTTAAGGAAAACCTCCTTGGAGAGAGACTTCAAGACTCTGATCTCTTGATTTTTTTCATTAATTAGGAAGATTATTTTTACTATATAAATTGAGTCTAACTGTAGAGGAATATAGAGAGAAGGTTAAAAACCACCTAACCAGAAATTGATTTTAAAGTGCTTTCTGAATGAGTAATAAGTGTACAAATCTAAAGAAAATAAATGATATGGAAAGTAAATGATACAGAAGGAAACAAGCTTCCTGAAGAATTTTGAGAAGCACTTAACTAAATTACAACAAAAATATATCAAGTCCTCAGGAAGAAGTACTTTTTATAAAATCGATGGACATTTTATAGGAATCTGATATAACAATGTAAGGTTCACTAACAATACAAATGCAAAATTCCTTTTTAAAAGCGAAGATACAAAATGTGATGTTTGCACATGAAAATCCAGCCTACCTTTTCATAATGCTCTATCAGAATTTCAACCACTATATTCTGAAATTTAATATTCATCATGGCAGCCACAGTTTCTTCCTGTGCTCGCATCAGAGTTGGGCCAAATATGACACCAAGATTTGAGACAGTCATGAGATTTTGTTGGCTGTGCAGTGATACTCTGCAAATAAATAACAGAAATATCTTAAATTGCCAATAATTATGAATTATGCTGTTCTATCAAACTTGTGGCATAAAAATATAAAATACATATGCCATTATAGGCTAATTTTCTCAATCAATTTCAATTATTCCCGTTGTCATGAATAGGTAATAGCCCAAAAGATGTAAAATGTTCTTTAAAAAAATATAATAAATTGCTATTAAATATACTCAGTTCATTGTGCTATAGAGCACTACAACTTAGTACTTTTATCTAACTGTATTTTGTTACTCCTTGTTCATCCTCCCATTGCCCCCTCTTAGGCTCCTAACACAAAGAAATGAAAAAGGTTTAAAAAGATGGAAATGCTAATTATCCTGATTTTTTTATACACACGTATTGAGTTATCATAGTATGTCATAAATATGCACAATTATCATCTGTCAGTGAAAAATTTAAAAAAGATGTTAAAAAGTTAACATTTGCCCAAATATAACTAATAATGGCGAAGGTTAATCTACTGAAGAAAAATCTTAAATTGTCTGTTATTTTCTATGGTACTATAATTCTTTTAGAACACATGGTAAGAGTATGTGAATGGTCATTATATTTGGACTCAAGCATATTATTGGGAACCTACGTGCAGGCATCTTCATACGTATTATTGCAGTTAAATATCACAGTAAAAATAACATAGGAACTGTAGAGTAAAATGATGTAATGAGGTCGTGCAAATTAGGAAGGGAGGTTGTCTATTCTTATTTCAATTCAGGTCTCCTGACTGTAAGTCACAGTTTCCCTGAACTCCCAGATATATCATGGGTCAACATACAGGCTTCTTCTCTCTTCCTTTCTACTTTCTTCCGTCTAAAACATCCCTGAATACCTCCCTGATACAGGGCACTGTGCTAGACAAAGAGTAAGAGAAGCTGATATGGTAGTGCCATTGCAGGCTTAAAGTCAAAATGAAAAATATCACTGATTGGAGCAAAGTAGACCTAGAAACTATGAAGAATAACTTTGATTACTTCACTAATTTAATCTGGAAATTGGATATATTCTTAAGAGGGAACCTTATTTATTTAACTAATCTTCTATTACAAAAACGAGCTTTTCTGTATTACTGTTGCCAAGGTATTGGAATGTAAAGTTTCAGGAAACAATACAAGGTCATATTTATGCTTGAGTATGCAACACTAATGACATTCCACAACGAAAAGCAAGATTTTATGAAAACTCTAAGGCTTCTGGATTATCCATGCAGCTCCTGACATAAAACAGGAAGAGGAAATACTAATTTTTTCCCTCTTGTCCTGGAAATCACTAGCTAAGAAGGCTTTAAATTAAAGCAAGAAGAATTTCAGTCTAAGTTTTCTTTTTATATAGCCAAAAGCTATACATTAAATGTTTAACATGTACTAGACACTTTGCCTGGGAAAGCTGTAGGTAATAAAGTCAGTGAGCCTTTCTGGATTTAAAGCCTGGATCCATTTCTTAGATGTTACGTAAGCTAAGTCAAGTTATTTAATATCTGTAGTCTTAGTTTTCTCATCTGCAAATTATATATACCAACCCTCACAGGATTGTTGAGAGAGTAACATGAAATGATGAACTAAAATCACTGAAAAAGCTTCTCAAAATAATGTTTTTTTCCTAAAATTAAATTGACTTTAGGCATGCTTGTTAAACTGTCTCAGTTCCTGTAATGTAGATAAAACCAAATGTGATTAGTATCAAGCTCAGGAATAAATTTAGAAATCTTAAAAAACTTGATGTGTTCTGCAAAGAAGGGTTGATGACTGCATTGCATACAAGATGGAGTATTTTGATGGGTTTGTTCCAATTTTCTCATCATTAAATTTCCCTTTTGAGATAATCAATACCTCTGTACTGTTGGGCCTATCACTTTTAGATATATAATATAATTGGCAATAAAACAACAAAGGAGGTGGGTAAGAGCAAGGCTGTATTGCAGAAAGAAAACAATACCAGCTGGTAACTCAAATCCACGGAAACAAATGAAAAGAACAGAAATGGTAAACAGAATGTTAACATCCCCCAGCTTCGTTATGTAATATAAAAGTAATAATGTAATAATTATAACAATGCATTGTTTTTTGTTAATATATGTAGATGCAAAGTGTATATATAATAGCATAAAAAAGAAAAAAGGAAACAGAACTATATATGCGTAATTTTTCTATATCTCACTAGAATTAAATTAGTATAAATATAAAGTAGATTTTGACAAAATGTATAGAAGAACACTAAGAAATGTGAGAAGAACACTAAGAAAAGAAAGCAGTAGAGGCAGAATGGAATAATGAACACATGCAACATATAGAAAACAGAACAAAATTAATAATAACATGAAACGTGAATGGATTAAAAATAAAAAATCAGAGATTGTCAGGCTGGATTTAAAAAATGAAGTAAATAATTAGTACTAAAAATATGAACAGGTTGGCTGTAAAAGGACGAAAGATACATCACGCAAACAGCAACCATAAGAAAGCCAGAGTGGTTACACTAATATCACACAAAGTAGAGTTTGAAACAAATGTTACTGGTGATAAAGATAAAATACAATAATAAAGGGTCAATCCAACCTGAATTTATAACAACTATAAACATATTTGTACTTAACAAGAGAGCACCCAAATATGTGAAGCAAAATCATGTGCTTCTGAGAAGGCTTTCTAAATACAAACCTAAGAGTTTTGTTTAGTTTTATATTTGGACTGAGTTAAAGATCTTTGGTCACCTAAATATTATGGAATTTAAAACTATCTTAATCAGACTGATAAGTTTAACACCATTAGAAAATATTCACGTACAAAATGCAAAGTTTTTGTTTAGGAGAAAACTTTCAGTTTTATTTGGCATTCAAAAGAAGTTCTATAAAATTTTTTAAAAACATCAGAGTGTTAGTTTGACCTGGGGGAACTTATTGACTTTAGTAGTATATTACGGTAGTCTTCAAACTCACTGCTTACAATATACCTAAAAGAACTGGAGAAAAACTACATGCTCCACATATTTTTAAGTTGATATGTGTTTCATTTTAAGTTTAACAAGTTGCAAAAGATATACTTATTTGCATACTGAAAACACATACAGGTACACACAAACATATATACAGTCTAAAAATAAACACACCACTTTTTAAGCCTTTGCAATAGGCTGATTACAACAGCAATGATACAGCTCCACCATATACTTCAAGAAGAAATGAACAAGTTTTAACAGATAAATATATAGTTAAATGAATAATGTAAGTTAAGAGAATTACTTGACCAGGTGCTTTATTAAGATGTCCAGCATCTCTCTGTTTTTCTCCGGCAATTTGTGCACCAGTGCATGTACAGCCTCCACCCTGTAGTTCTGGTCATCTGATTCTATTATGTAAAAACAGCTGTAAATGCTCAAGTTTTAATTGCATTCAAATGAGTGTGTAAATATTAGTACGTATCAACATTTTAACCACTCCTACCTTTCATGTCTTACAAGCATTGCTCTGATGGCAATCTGGTGCTTGAGTCACAATGGCTGGAAACTGCGTATTACCAACTTCTCAGGTTACATGTTTCCCACTGCTTCCCCCTCAATTTTTCAATTAAATCTATCTACCTAATTATATAATATTATTGCTGGCACTGACCTACACATAAATATATGATCACCACAAGTAAATAAAATATAAGCGAAAGGGATTGATGGAAGTATCTGATCAAAAATACTTTACTCATCTTTCTAGCTTTAGGAACACAGCACGTGAGCACATGCAGCAGAGTAACTGTACGTAACTGCGTATTTAATCATAAAATTACTCTTATAAGAAGTTGATATTAATTGCTCAAGTAAAATGAATGCAGAATTCCTCACAGCTCTTTCTATTCACACAGGTCTGCCATCCCAATAAGGTCATATTAAATGACAAGATATTTAGCTCAATTTACAATTTGTAATGGCTTAAAAATCACAGAATAAACTATAAAATATTGTATTACATACACATGGCAACATATAAAAAAGTAAACTAGATTAAAACATGTATGTCCACATTATATAGCATAAGACTACATCAACACACACACGAAATGGAAGTGTACTTACTAACAGCAACAATGAAATCTTTGTGCAACTTGTAAGTCATCAGTGGTTCTGCAAGGCACCTATGACAGAAGTGAAGAGTATTGAAAATGGCAGAATCTCCCCCAACATACACTGTCAATGGATCTTTAAGAACTTGGTGATTATTTTTTGCCATTAAAATTAAACAGAGGTAAGATAATTGAGTGATTATGCAGCATAAGGCCCTATAGAGGGGCTCCAGGGAATCCTAAAATGCAGACTTCAAAGACACAAATGCCCCTTACCA
Source organism: Hystrix cristata (assembly GCA_004026905.1). Taxonomy (NCBI): domain Eukaryota; kingdom Metazoa; phylum Chordata; class Mammalia; order Rodentia; family Hystricidae; genus Hystrix; species Hystrix cristata. The sequence goes on from PVJO010009767.1 coordinate 21,335, forward strand.
CTTGTTGCCACCACATTAAAGAGTTTGAGATGAGGACAAAACCAATTTCAGATATGGGGACAGTGGTTTTAAAAAAAAACAAGTAAGGCTGAGTGTAGTGGCACACCCCTTTAGTTCCAGCATTGGGGAGGCTAGGCAGGAAGATCGCCAAGAGTTCGAGGCCATCCTGGGCTACGTAGTGAGTTTAAGGCCAGCCTGAACGACATAGCAAGATCTTGTCTCAAACAAAACAAAACAAAACAAAACAAAACAAAACAAAAAACCCCAAAAGCTAAAACTAACTTCAGTTTCTTTTTAAAGACATATAAGAACCCGACATACAAATTTAATATAAAAAAATACTAAACTCTTATTAATGAAATGTTGCAGCCTTTTACGTTATTATTGGAAAGGTAAGTTCCACAATGCTCAGTGTAGAAGTTACTGCCTTGCGCTCTTTCACCTCACAGGAAGGCCTGGAGTTAGGGAGTGAAGCTCATGCATGGGCAGTGAGAGGTTACATCCAGATACCACGGTTGAACCCTCCTCACCTGAGGTAGTTTTTCAGCCCACTCGTTATCGTCTTATTGTCCCACAATTCGATATCAATGTCAATATCAGGAGGGGATTTGGGGGCTGGAAAGAATAAAAACAAGGTGTATAAACTATAGTTCAAAATATTCCCTGTGCCATTATGAAAACAGCTACCAGCACAAGTAGGCCAAGAAAGGCATTCACTTTTCAGATGCCAATCAAGCTAACTTCAGGGCTATTCTCTGGATGAGCAAGTAAGAAGCCCATTTTGACAGCCAACCTCAAAGATGATGTGGTAATAGTCTCCCAAATCAACTTAGTGCTAATTGCTGGCATGACAGAGTAACTAACATGTTCCTGGCCTGCTTTTGAGTCTTTTTCGTGGATTAACAGACATTATTATTACCCCTATTTTATAAGTGAGGAAGCTGAGACACAGAAAGGTTAAGCAAATTACTAAAGGTCATAACATTTTTAAGTGAACAAATTGGGATTCTAAGCCAGGCAATCTGCCTCTAGCATTCACATATCTTAGTCTAGGTTTAGCTGACTGAAGGACATTTGAGGAAAAATTCTAAGATTACCATAATGTCTCTCCAAATTGTGGTTGTTTATCAATTACAGATGAACTGAATACAAAAGGTGAGTGTGCAGTTCTGTGGCAGAGCCCATGCTTGGCGTTTGCAAGGACCTGGATTTGATCCCAGCATTAAGCCCCACCACACCCAACCATCCAAAAACCAGAATGCAATCATTAAGTGTTAAACATTATTTGAAAATACTCCAAGACGAGCAATCATTTATATTTCAAATAAACCTACAGTTTGGATTACCAATAATAATACAAAAATTAATTAACTTATTTCATCTAAAACTTACAAAATGTGGTGGTCATGAGTTTCTGAACCTTGGAGTTCACTCCACCTATTCGGTAGAGCCCTAAAATGGTGATGCCTAATGGAAAGGAAAAATCACAGGAAAATGGCTTGAGACACAGTTTCCCAAGTACAGAATGTTAAAAACTCAGGAATATACCTATACGGAATCTGAAAGCTACTTATCCAATTTTATAGTCTAACCTTAGCAAACCTGTCCTGGAAAACACCCATCAGACATTTTTCTCAGAGCAGACACTGAATAGTCATTTGAAAGTCTCCGAAGATCTTCAAAGTAGCAAAGTACTCTTGCTTATCCACCATTTTTGAATATGAAAACGGATCAATAACAGAGAGAGATCATCGGTGTTCTGCTTCCGAGCCACTGAGTCCTGCATGCTGAACAAGCCTACAGCTTTATACTTTCATTCTCATTCAGAGAATTCAAGGAACCTACTTAGCCTCCAAAACTAAGTGGCAACACCAAAATTTGAATATGTTTGCTGACTTCCAAAGCCCAATATGAATTTTGTCTTAAGACAGGTTTCAGTGGAACTGAATGTGTCTAACATCTAACTGGGGTGAGCTTCAAGACAGATCATAATTCAAGTAAAACGCAGCAGTGACTAAAATGACTGAGAGAAAAGAGGGCAGGAAGGTGGCTGAAGGTAAGCTCCTTAAGTCTTCCTTTCCAATGCTTGACAAATTACAGAGAAAAACATTATGAAAAAGGTAGCATAATTTTTGGTAAACTGAAGTTCAAAGCATAGCTATTGGTATATTTACATAATTTATACATTTATATCATTCTTAAAATTAATCTCATTTTTAATTTTCTTCTTTTTTAATTTTTTTTTTTTTTTTTTTTGCTTTTCAGACAGGGTCTCGCTATGTAGTTCAGACTGGCCTTGGACTCACTAGGCATCCTAGGGTGGCCCTGAACTTGCATTGACCCTCCTGCATCAGCCTCCTGAGCGCTGGGACTATACGTGTGTGTCACCACATGCAGCTGTACCTTCATTTTCTACTCTGAGAACAGGACAAATGACAGTAACAGTGTACCTGTTAGGCAATACTCACCTCTTGTTTCCACAGCTTGAATGCATTTTCTCACAAAGTTGAACCCTGCTTCATTTAAGTACACTGAAAATAAGAGAAAATCAAAATTTAAGTGTTGATGTTAAACATAAATTCCCCCTTCACTTGGTTCTGCACACTGCGCCTTCACCACTTGACAGCACGGTGCTTACTACTGAATTTAGCAAATATTTTGGCTAGAGTCTGATGTTTTATTTTGGGGTAAAAGTAGAACAGAAGGCTCGTGCTCACAATTATTACACCTACCAGTTTATTAACAAGCACAGGTCCTTCAAAGAAAGCATGTTATGCTGATCCCATCTATTTCCCCCAAACTAGCAGCCTTTACTCCATGTTTTTCAAAGTGACAAAAAGTCAAAGCTATAAGAATAAACCTTGATGCTGTGTGGAAAGTTGTATTGAAACCTTTGACTTATTCTTTCCCATGGGACTCTAAAAGCAATACTGTAAGGATCTTAAACTGCTAAAACTTCACCTTTCTCTGTTCTAAACTGCAGAGTTAGACTTTTAATGTGGGTCTCCTGGTTCTAAGCCTGATGCTCTTTGTATTATACTCTATTTCATATTCAGAGTAATCCAAAACATGTATATTCAATGCACTCAGAATCCCCCCAAATTCTACATTCTAAAATAGTAAATTATTTTCATTTTTTTGCTAGAGTTTCTTTAAATCCATTTTCATTTTTTCAAGGTTACAGGGCCAGAAGCAAGTTAGATTACCTAAATAAAGAAAAAGCATTTAAGGATACAAAGTGACATCTAGAGGAAAAACTCAAAAATCTTTTGTACTAAAAGGAAAATTAATCACATATTGTGGTTAGGACATTTTAAATATTCTTAAATAATAATAAATTAAGATAATTCAAATTGATAAAAATTTAAAACTGGCTCCCACTGAAAAATTGTGAATTAAACACACTCATGCAGCTCAACACAGATCCAGAGAGAAAAAGTACATACCAAAACAATGATGATAAAAATCAAGAAAAAGTACTAGCCACAGACTTAAAAACTTCGAAGCAGTCTTAGACACAGGACATTAACGAAGGTGAGCTCATTAACCAAAAACAAGAGGTAGTAACACAGAAGGGTATTTATTATGTGTTGATAGGTCAAATAAATAACCTGTAAGACCATGGGGCCTATATTAAGATGTAGAACTTTGAGGGTATGACTATTTCAGTTATTCTAGGAAAAAACTCTAGAAGGATAGACGCACGCTGTCGATAAGAAGATGAAGGTTGATGGCAGAAACCGTCACTTTTATTCACTAGACCTAGAAATCATTAGATAGTTTAAAATACATATTTAGTACTTTAAATATAACATCGGTACTCTGGAAATGAAAATGCCCAAACTAAAATACGTACGGCTATCAATATGAAGTAGCTGATGTATTTCTTAGCCTCCCGTGTCCTGCACCAAGTATCTACAACTCAGTAGATACTCCAAGTGAACTCAACACACACGAGGAAACAAGCGACTACTGAGGGAGAAAGTGCTTCGCTGGGGCGCACTTAGGACCTGCCTGGGAATGGAGCTCCTTTCGGACAACAAGGGACTGCTCACTTCCAATAACCCAAAATACCAGGCATAATGTACATTAGGACATGTAGGAATATTTATTAAATACAGGAAGCAGGTGTGGTGTGATGGAAAGGTAACGAATCATTTATTAATTTTCGTTTTTAACAATGACAACCAAAATTGAGACAACAAATGCAACCCTAGGTAAAAATGAGACACAAGCACTTCTGTATCAATTAGCACTACAAATTCCTGCTATTTGAAATGTTTGGTATTGAAGGTCACAATGTTCAGCTTTACAATAAAAAAAGATCTACTAAGAAGAAGAGAAGAGCATTTTTTAGAAGTTTCAGTAAAACTAGACTTTGGCAAAATGAATGAAGATGTCATAATATATAAAAATGGAATTTTTTCTTCAGTATCCATTTTCAGAAAAATTGGCAATACCCAGACTATACCTCAAAGGTGTACTCAGATACTGGCAGCAATACCCCAGTCTCGTCTCATAAACTGGTATCACTGGCTTGTTATGTGGAATAAAATCTTGCAGGATGTCACTATGACTGCAAGGTCATTCTAAGGGTGCTGCTGTCCTGATGGAGTCCACGGATTCTGTTCGCAGCTGTCTTCACATGAGTAAATGTAGTATTATCAATCAGTTCAGAGATGTGGAAAATACATGGTAGCAAAAACAGCCATGCTTTTTTGTTGTGTTCAACTATCCTTTGCTTTGTAAGAAAGAGCACAGTGCAGTTCCGAGATAGCTCCAGCTTTGTTTAGAGCCAGGCGAAGCTGGACTTACATCCTAGCTCTAGTATGACTGTTGGATGTGAGCCTATTAACTTGTATGAAAATGAGAGAAGTGGCAAAATATATGTTAAAGAATCACAGTAAGGCAAAAATAAAACCATATGAAGCACCAAAGAGTGCCTAACCGCGGGAAAAAAAAAAAAACAAGAAAATGCTAGTCGTTGTCCCCTTCTGCTCCTCTCTGTACCTCACAGCTAGATGAAAGAAAGCAGAAAAAATGGTAAGTGAAACCAGTCATTAGTTCTAATCAGATGAGAGAGACAGCAGTTACTCTCCCACTCAAAAGCTGTATTACTGAGCATAGTTTTAATCTGGTGCCTAAGTTTTTTCTTCTACAAAATAAGAGTAATAGAAGTCTCTTCTTTCTAGGGCTACTTGAAGATGAAATCAGTTAATATATTTGCAAGGCTCCAAGAACAGTATTCACACACAGTAAGGGCTGTAGTGCTGACTATCAGCAATCTCAACCATCGTCAATGACTAAGGAGAACATAAACATCTGCATTTGAACATGTCATGTCAAAGGATTCTTTTTCCTCTGGGCATGGCTGAAATCATGAGACTGAGTGACGGTCATAAACATGAGCACTATTCTTCAAAGAGGGATATAACATTTTTTTTTTTAATTTGGGGACACAGCAGTGAGCAATGGTTTGTTTCTTTCATCAGACATGGATAAAGCATTAAATGGGGACACCTAGCTGGTTACTGAAAAGGTAAGGTTACTGAAAACATTAAGAAATGTTCCTATGTCTTCATTATACATCCATAAATCACAATGAACAAATGTCCTCTCACAAGAACCAGACAGACTGCAGTGGACTAGCAGTACTCTTCACCCATATTTACTGCCTGTTCCTGCAGGAAAATTGTATTTCTTGGCATCCGTGAAGATAGGCTTGGTCATGAGATATGTGTTATGTAATGAAATAGGGATGGGAGTGACATATGTCACTACCCAGAGCAACTGAGAGCCACCAGTAAACAGCTTCTATTTGCTTTTATCTCCGGCATTTCAGAGTGAAGCTAGACGAGAGTCACTGTGGACCTGGAGACACGTACAATGAGCAAGAAATGAACCTCCGCTGTGGCAAGCCTCTGAGCGCCGAGGGGCATCTGTCAGCTCAGACTAACCGGGCCCAGTTCTCACTTACGCATAATTTAAGTTTGCTGTGGCAGTGAGGACTCAAGAAAATCAGGCCAATCCTACACAACTAGTTTTTCCTTCTTAAACTGGAAAATACCTCTTTTTCACTACTTTCTTGTCAATTCACATAACAAAGGCAGAAGAGAGCAACAGGGGCAGCACCCTATCATGGCTGCCTTGCAATGTGCGATTCAACAGGACCTCCACTTGAGCACTTCAGACTTTCTGCTGAGGTCAGAGAAGAGGACAAAGTTTGTCTCCGAATGGCTTGATACATGATGTAGCCACAGAAATGTCATTTCTTAGGGCAAACACACTGTGCAATGGAAAATAGTCAATTTTCAAAAGCCATGAAAGGGTGGTTATACTTAGTATATCAGTCTCATGAGGATTCAACCAAAATAGGTTTTCTATAGCTGTAACAAAAGAAAAAGAACTGGTTACTCCTTATGGTCAGATGAGAGGTGAGTGGAAAACACTGATACTATATCAAATTGCACCATTAAAAATGTGACGTTTTATCATAATTCTCCTTCACTGGAAGACAAACTACTCCTGTTGCAGGAGTGGAGAGAAAGGGAGATATGTATGGGCACACAGCAGAAATACAGCTTGCCGAGTCAGGGTTCAATACCTAGTCCAGAGCAGGCAATGAAAAAAACGCTCTCAGACTGATGTTTTGCTAATTATTGGTTTGTACCAGGCTTGCTCAGATATCTTCTCTGACAGCTACTACAAGGGTTGTGCTGTATCAGCTAACATGAGCTACTTCTGTGAATACCTCCCCAGGCCTAGCCTGTCTCCTTTTATCCACAATACCTGTATCTCCCTGTTTGGGAGAAGGATACCCAGAATTCACAGGAACAAACATTCCACATTAGTGGTATCTGGCCTTCAGGGGTAGAAGCAGAAGACAGACTAACTTAACAAATTCAATTTATTCAATCAAAAGTTAAATTTAAACATTTACCCCTACTATAGAAACTGTTCAGGGCTAAAATTTTTATTGAAACCCAAATAAAGTTTAAGGCAGGTCAGCAGCACAAAAGGTACTAATCTCAACAGCCCATGAGGAAAATAAAAGGAATAATTTTCCATAGAAGCTAGCAAAGCAAAAGTCCTTGTACTTTCAATTTCCTACTAATATGTGGCCTTACAGTACATTCTCAGGGTTGACAAACACTAAGCGACACTTGTCTTTAATTTAAAATTCACTTTCTAATCTGCCATTTCAGATTACATGGACATCTAATATCATACTATACATACTTTAAAAGCTATAGAAAGAGGAAATGGGTGGCTTTATTAGTATTCATAGTACCCACTGGTCCTTTTCTTCCTAAAGGATGAACAGTGTTGGCCTAAATTGTCCTTTCATCCTGTTCAGTACATAAAAAATGCTTGAGCTATGTCCCTCCTTGATGAAAACAAAACTGTGCAATCAAAGGTCTAGGAGAGGATGAAGAAAAGGATGGTGTAATGTAGGATGACCAAGAACTTCCTGAATGAAACTGAACAGCAGTACGAAGCTCAGGGACACGCATGACAGATAGCAACTGCCTGCCTAGAATAAGAAAAATAAGCTTAATTTTTCTGTTTATGGCTAGGAAGAACATATCTGCTAGCCACTTATAAGAAAAGTCACTGAAACAGTAGCCAAAATTGAAAGCTGATTGGAAACTTCACAGTTATCTTCTCGAATCCCTTTGATTTTGTATAAGGTCTAGATGTTAGGTCACTCTGTCTTTAGGTGATGAAATAAATAGTGACTTTTATGAGTGAAAATGTCACTGAAAAGGACTTCTTTTATCCACAATACCTAGAATAAAGTGGATGCACAATGGAGTATTATTGATTTAACTGCATAAGAGAGTAAGATATAAGTACCTTTTCTTTCACAATTCTCACTTTGTCCAAATCCAGAGTAAAGAATTAGCTCAAACACTATCACATAAAAGTCGTATGTGAGTGGGGACAGGACACAAGACATCAACAGAGAATATAAAAAAAAAATCTAGGAGAAAAATTAACTGCCTTCACCCTTGTTAAAAGTCTAGTCCAAAAATGGAGGTTTTGGGACAGGAAATGTATGTCAAAAAAGACAGTAATTTGTTTTCCTTGAAAAATGAATTCGAATGGCAGAATTATGAAGAACTGTTAGTGAGCTACTTTTAAATAAAATATTACCAACTGCACAGCTTGAGGACTAGTTTAGTTCTAGTCCTAATCAGATGGCATCTGATTAATATTGATGATAAATATTACTACTCTCAAAATGAATTAATGACCATAAATCCTACAATTTCAGGGATAGGACATTACACCATATCTTACAACCAGAAAGGTATTTTTGGCTTCAATACCCTATAATTGGCTAATTCTTTAGACTTTTTTACTTGACACTTTGTCATAAAGGAGATGCAAGCTTTCCTTCTCTATTGAATTATTAAAGTCTCATGTGTAAGATCTGCTTACTGAAAAATGGTGAATTAAGAGTAACCACAAAGTAAAGGTTTTTTATGTTTAGTTTGTAAAGACTTATTAATGTACAGTCACAGGATAATTTTAATTTTCATTCCATGCCACATGCTCTCTGTATATTCATGGCGTGTCACTAGCATAAGGCTCTACACAGTTCTAGTGTTGCTAGTGAAAATGCAGGCATTAAGACTATTTCTAATGTCATTTGAAACAAGTTTTAACCTGAGTTTTATATTTTAAATGTCATTATCTTGAATTTCACTATTGTTAGCAGTTCAAAAACATAAGCACATATCACAAAAAACTGAGTTTTGAAAGGACAAGAATACTTTAGTACAAACAAAATCCGCTTGAATTACAGAGGCTATATACAAGCACTCACAAGCTGGCATATGAATCAAGGCAAGCACTGGCTTCAAACACCAAGTATGAGAGAAATTATATACTGTAATTGACATAGTGATACTTCTGGGGGGGTCAAGTGCTGAATAAAAAGGAAAATGAGATCTCAAAAACAAGATGATACATAGAAGGATGGTACAGTAATTGTAAAAAGCAATAAATTTCTCTAAACCTATAATGTAAAGAGCTGAGATGACTTTTAAGAGGTCAAGGAATATCAGAATCACTGGAACATACTTTTGAAATGAAATAAAAAGAATTTTTTTTTTTTTTTGGTGGGTGCTGGAGATTGAACTAGGGCCCTGTGCTTGCTAGGCTAGTGCTCTACCACTTGAGCTAAATCCCCAACCCAGAAATGAAATAAAAAATTTTAAAAGCACATATAAAATACTCCAATAAAGGATAAGAGGTAGCAAAAAGGTGGTAGATGATTACAGGGGTCTTAGAAGATGATGAAAAACACCTGAAATTGTGTTTATAAAGAATGATTTGCTAAAAATGATTCAGGAATGATACAGTGAGACCTTTCTGAACATACAGCTATCTACTAAACAATATTTCGCACGTATACGACCTACTAAACCCAGCAGAATGATCTTGTACTTCTAAGAAAACTGGGCAAGGGAAAATAAGATAAAGAGGCCCTCTACTACCATAAAAAAAAAAATCAAGAACTGTATATAAACTGGCTCAAATCTCTATCAAGGAAAAGACAGTATTGTACACATAAAAAAGTGAACAAAAGCGGGAAAAGTAAAAAGTACCTTAGCAATTGTCATTAGGGTATAGTTTGTGGTTTTACCATGAAAACCTTCCTTGATTTAGGATTTCAAATTAGCTGTACCATTCGACCAATGGTACTATTTCCCTAGTACTATTTTAGCACTATTTCCCTAGAGTGAACACTTAATATCATGTAATATTTTTGTGATACAATAACTATGTAACAAAACTTCAAATAATTTTAAAATGACTTGTTTGGGCACATACTAGAGAGGCAGGACCTCAGCCATTCCCAGTACCCTACCAGGTTTGGGGCTTCTTAGACCACTGGTGCTGAGCTCGAGGTGGTCAACTCCTTCTCTGCTGCCTCTGGTGATGCTACGCCTGCTCCAGAGGGCACATTAAGAGTAGGTTACTGACGTAAAGCTGGTCTCATCTCAGACCCTAGGAAGACTGCTGCCCCTCTGTATCTAATCAATGTTAAAAAGAGGCATCCCTGGATCAGGGTACAGATGCCCAATCTACTGTTGTCGATCAGGGTACAGATGCCCAATCCTACTGTTGTTCTATAGCCTGCAAAGTAGCCACTAAAAATTAGGTGTTAGAGTGTTCATCTGGCTTTATTTAGGACAAGCTGAAAGTATACTTCACCAGTAAGAGTCAACTCTAGAATTCACCATATTCTTTCTAACAGTTTATCATTTATCTCTCAGGAAATGTAACTTTACTTTTTACTTCTGGCTTACTACAAAGGGTAAACCAAAAAATAGAAAGGGTTCTTTCTGATTCGCAGCAGAAGCTGTTTTCAACTCAAACATATAAGGTCTTAATTCAAGAGTCAGGAACTGTTCATACAAATAAGAGTTTTTAAAGGGAAAATAAATGACTTACTTTCTTCCTTCTTGCTAATAATGGCAGGCAGCGTGTAAATCTAAAAAACAAAGGATATCTCTTGGTTACTGGCAGTTAATGACCCAGCACAGAAGATTGGCAAGGTGAAGTTTGTAAAGTAAACACAAAGGGGCTGCTTTGATTTCAAGGTCTCACAACCACTGTGTCCACAGTACCACCTGTCTACCTTGCCTACCGACTCCCTTCCTGTGGCGAGGCCCACCTTTGCCTCCTGCTCCTTCCAATCCCTGGCAGTCCTGCCCCTGGCAAATTTCTCCCTTGCCCATTTGATGTAGGCATTTTATTTTCTTCCCCAACATGATACATAATATACATTCTTCAGGAAGTGTTGCACAATGGGTTTCACCTGATTGTTCCTTCCTCAAATGATCTACTTCATGGTTTGTTTTCAATGTGCATAATCCAAGCTTGTACACTGCTGAACTAAAAAACTGTCGTTAAAATTTGCTCTAGGTCAAGACTTTCCAATCATGTGCAGTGAAGAGCCAAGGGTTTTTTGATTTTTAAATCTGTCATTGATTGGCATTTTATAAAACACAGTATGACTGAAATAGAACATGATAAAAAAATAGACATAGAGCCCGAATGTTTTATTACTAAATTTATCAAACTTAACTCCTTCAAGTGGTTAGAAAATGTTCTAAAGGCTTAATCGCAATTGCTGTACATAGCTTACTGTGGGCTGGTAGTGGAGTGTGAAGCAGGGCCTCAAAGTCTGCCAACTGTACTCTAGGTCACCCTGCTGTCACCTGTGTTGTGCTTGAGGTTGTTCACAGGTTTTCTGTGATATAAGGAAGATTCTAAGCAGGAGGGAAGCACATCCTGTTTACTGTGCATGCTCAGCCCTCTCTGATCCAGTAATTGTGCTAAGAAAATAAGCAGTGAAGAACTATTCCTCCCCAGTATTAGTAAATTATCATTTCAACATCAAATAAATATTAGCAAATATTTGAGGAGGGGAAAACATCACACAAGAGAGTTTTATTAAATTGGACTGTTTAACAAGTGGCTCAGACTAGAGGATCAGCTCATACCTTGAACCTGTTCATTACTCTTCACAATCTCTGGCATAGATCGTGCAAAAACTGGGCATACACTAATCATTAACTGAACAAAATGACAGGGGCTGGGGATTTAGCGCAGTGGTTAGGGTGCTTGCTTTGCAAACACAAAGCCCTGAGTTCAATATCCAGCACAAAAAAAAAAAAAAAAAAAAAAAAAAAAAAAAAAAAAAAAAAAAAAAAAAAAAAAAAAAAAAAAAAAAAAAAAAAAAAAAAAAAAAAAAAAAAAAAAAAAAAAAAGACAGAAACAGTGCAACCAGATCATGATTATGAGATTTTAAAAAGTAATTTTAGAATTTTAAATTAGTCCTGGAAAACCAAATAAGAAAATTGAAATTATGTGCTATGGACTAAGATAACACTAGGAAAACAGTACACACCTCTACTCCCCTAGTTCACTATTTAAATATTTTCAATTGTACTACAAGCACATGACAAAAATTTCAGATGTACTTTGTAATTCTTAGAATAATAAGATGTAAGTTAAAGAATGTGTCACATTCTTACCGGTTCCTTCCCATCCATGGCTTCAAGCCAGAGTTTCCTATTAGCTTCAGAGAAAGCCTGTAATGTGATGATCCCATGCCTACCAAAACCAAACATTTTACATATTAAATTTATTCCTGTTATGTCTTTAAACATTTACTAATTTTAAAGTTCTTACTTAACTACAAAGGTAAAATTTGAAGAAAAAAAGAAAAAAAACGTGGAAATTAAAAAAATAAAAATTAGCTCTCTAAGCACCTTGCAGAAAAATCACCGTGGACACACACACATAAATGTTTGTAATTCCAATGATGGGTAATAAGATCATTACGTGCTTTAGGTGCAAGACTGTTTGAAGGAGCTAGGTTCAAACTGTATCTTCAGAAATGAGCCACAAGGATGAGAAAACTACATTTACTATATTTGAAGCTACTTAAATATTCCACAGTATAAGAATGATTGTCTTGATTATGATGTGGTACAGTCTGGTCAACTAAAAATAATTATGATGAGAACATAGGAATGTGAGAAGCCTCATGCCATGGTTAATAAATACTAAGCAAACAATAAATAACAGTTAATAATAAAAATGACACTAAACCCAAAGCATTTCTTTGTATCATTATCACAATGTTAAAATTATTCATTTAAAATAATTTTCTTCCATGAGGCCACTGTGAAATAGTTATTTAAGGATGTACTTTGAAAGAGAAGAAGGAAGGAAGAAATCAATATAGGAAAGAAAAAGATATTAATTCTTAGAACGGAATTAAACTCATTAAACAGGCAATTAGAGGACTCTGAAGAGCAATGTTGAGAAGAAAATTTCGTTATAAATACTGTATGATTAAAAACTTGGATGACTTAAAAGAGTTAATAGTGTACATTTTTTCTATAAATAAGACAATACTTGGGATGTGTTAGTACATGTAACAATTCTGCACAAGGAATGTAAACATTATGTACTGTAAAAAAGTACAAAAAAGGGGGAGTCAAGAGATGGAAGGAAGGGCAGAAAGGGAAGGAAAAGGGGGTGAAAAAAAGAATTAAGATATGTTATATAAATGTACCAACTTCCCACAAGGAATGTAAACATTTGTACTACACACGTACTAAATGAAAACAAAAATGAAAAAAAATAAATCATTAGAATGATAGGACAAGAAAAATGTGTATAAAGAAGATGATAATTGGATGTTGGAGAATTTAAGCCAGTGTAACAGCATCAATAACACAATTATAAGGGCAGTCAATACTTGCTGGCTGTTTACATTTGTGTGCCTGTGTGTGTGTGTGCGTGTGGTACTGTGTTAATTACTAATGTTTCCGTCGCTATCTCATTTAATCCTCATGATAAATCTTGGAGGTACTTATTTTCCTTGCAGACAATATAACTAAAGCACAGAGTTTAACGATGTGTCCCAAGGATATAGTGTAACTAGACTATACTAAAATAAAACAAGTGAAAGTAATAACCTGTTGCTATATATCTACATAAAAATCCAGAGTCTCTACCATAAAACTACTAAACCTAGTAAGAGGATCAGCAGGTATGCTGGTTAAGAAATTGACATATAAAATAAACTAATAGCCTTTCTATACTGCCATCTCAACCATTTAGGAAAAAAAATTTTCTACTTATGAAAAGAACCTGATTCAAAACTGCAGTAAGAAGAAAGAAACCAAGAATAAATCTAAAAACAGATATATTAAATCTTTAAGAAGTCAACTCTTCATCAATTAGTTAATAACTTTAATGTTATACCAGCCAAATCTTAGAGGGTTTATTTTTTTAAACAAAGGAGGGGAAATTCAGTGTGTAGATCTTCAAAAGTATAAGAAAGCAAGGCCAAAATAACTAGTATAATTTTAAGAAAACATAAGAATGGAATCCCTGCCTTGCTAGTTAGTTATAAACTATTCCACACTGCTATGTCGTAGTACAGATAGAGCACACACATATTCAAACAATATGCTACAGCATTCAGAACAGTATGGTAATAACACAACAGAAGAAGACTGGACTGTAAATCACAAAGCAGAGAGCAAGAAGTAGTCTCCCTCATATTTTTTTTTCTGTCCTACTTGTATTGGTACAGCAAAGGAGTAGAGCTAAATAGTTCCAGTAGATTATAAACTCAGATGCTGTCACTTATTCTTCCAATAGGCTGTGGCTAAGAACACCCAGAGCAGTGTTTGCACAGTTAAGCCTCTTAAAGGCTCTTAGCTTAGCTGGCTGAGGGAAGCTGTTGCCTTCCTTCCTATGTCTTCTTACTCCTGGTAAGCAAGGTTACCAGAATCCAAAAGCCTACAAAAGCCTGGCCCCAGAACCAAAAAACATGTTTCAGGTTCCTTGTGATAATTTCACCTAACAAGGATTTTTTGGATTCTTCTTTGCTGTTACATTTTGCTAGCTTTTTAAAAGATCACACAATAAAATGTGAAATGAAACAAACATGTATACTGTTTTCAAAAAGAGTAAAAACACTTGTGTTATTCAAGGCTTGTATCTTGACACAGAAACAGTTTAATTTATAAAATAGAAAGTGAGAAGAAAAGCTCAAACCTTTCAACTACTTCTATGTCAAAGCAGAATCGTTTGTCAATTGAATCTGTCTTTCGTCGGATACAAGATTTTAACTTAAACATTTCTGCTGAGCTGGTAACAAGGCCATTCTGAAACAAGAGTGCATCACGTTATTAACATGACGAAGTGAAATGAAATATACTAAATACATGATTTAAAGTTGCCAAATTAAAAAGTTAAAAACGGAAGTTATACACAACGGTCATAATCATACTCTCTTTATTACCCTAACACTAACTGTCCCATTATATTAACTAATAACATATACATGTTTTATTTCAAATAATTCTGTGACATGTTTACTTTTCAACACATTTACTTACAAGGTTGTTATACTGCACAAGCCGTTATGAATTTGCATTTTGAGAAGGTATGGAATTGTAGAAATATTATAACATTACAATTAGATACACGATACTTGTTAGGTTACAACATTGTTGCTACTAATCAAAATTTCCTAGATTGCTAAAAGATTATTATGTTAGTGTCTCTCTGTATTAGCACTTTATAGTATCAAGTGATAGTTACCAAAAAAGGCATAAAAGAGCTACTAAAATATTAAGGTCTAATACATATTGACTACACTGTTATGCTTAGCACACTATGGAATTGTTTTGATGCTAACCAACTGCTATTATGCAACTAAAAGGAAAACTCTTTGGACAAAACTGAACCTAGACTCAATTTATAAGACTTCTCTATTTGAAATGCCAGTCTACTTCATGGGGCAAATATACTCAATGTCTGCTTAATTTTGTTTTGGTTACAAATCTCATAGGTTTATTAACAGAAATTTGCCTTGATTGATTTACATTATTAACTCCTTGTCACATAAGTTGGCTTTCTGGCAATTACTACTCTAAAAAATAGAAACTAGCTACTAGCACTTATTAACTTCTCATGATGGTAGCAATCTATGGTTTCACTTTTTTCTGATATGTTCTAATTTTATGTCTTTTGGTTTGAATTATCGACTCTGATGAATGCCCAAGCACAGTAAGTTTCAGCTGGCGTATTTGAATATGTGTCTAACTTTGATCAACCTTTACCTCTGCCATGATCTACCTCTGCCAACCTTACCTTAGACTCCTAGAAATTAGTCGTGTGAGTTACTTACTATTAGAAACTTATTTTTGGATCTGTTAAAATAAGGTCAGACTAAATTGTCTCTAAGATAACTCCCAGCTCCGGGATTCTTAGATCAAGCTCTAACAATCTAATTCACAAATACAGTCATCTGCTATACTCATCTTAACTCTCAAAAAGGGTACACTACATCCACTAAGGCTCTCAGCAGCATTTCCTCAAATAGCGTACGCTATGTCCTGTACTGTTGACTAGTCATGCCTGACACTCAGGACCCAAGTTTACTTTTGGGGCAAGTGAGCACTGATTGGTTTCCTCTGAGAAACTTGCTGGCCAGCATTTCTGTAGACAATACAGTGCAGAAGAGATGAAGGCACGCAAAGGCAACTGCAGTGTCCGACAGGCTGCTGGGGAAGGATGCAGAATCCCTGAGCCTGGTACAGCCACTGACAGTCCAGCCTGGGCTGCTAGCCAAACCCCAGGGTGGACCAGTAACTCTGTGGCCAGGGATGGTGGATGACACCTCAGTAATGTCTTGAGGGATCCTGTATCTAACTCAACTGCTTCTAACGAGGTTAATTTAAAGGCAAACCCTGACCAGTCTTTTTAAGTCAGTAAGGTTACTAAAATAAAACTTTTTGACTTTTTGATTTTTAAGAACATATTCATGTTATGTGAAAACAAAGCACACGTGATACTCTTGTTTTATTTCCATAACTTAATAACGAGCTTAGTATTTGCTTTAAAGAGGAACAAAAAACCAAAATGAACTCACCATTTTCCCACTGGATTTCATTTCTGAAACACTCATTGTAAATGTTTTACTTCCTTTATCATATGTACAATAATGTTTAATCCATGTGAAACCAAGTGGTCCTAATAAGGAAACAAAAACATTTCAGATATCAATAAATGATTAGTATCTAAGATTGTACATCATCGCACAACTTAGTACTTAGTACTTCCATATATCATGCTAGCTTGGAACATTTATTACGAAAAAGGCCAGATGAAGACAGTGTCAGAGGATACAATGTCTCAGAATCAAACACCTTGACCTTACTTATCACTCCCCACTGACTGTAAGTTCATGAACTGATTTAGATCTGAGCTACAGCTGTTAGCTGTGAAAGTGGTACGCAGTTGGTCTTCTGTATCCGTAGGTTCTGGATCCATACATGCAACTAAACTTGGACTGAAAATATTTGAAAGAAAAATTGTACCTGTACTGGACTTCTTTTTCATTATTCTCTAAGCAATATAATATAATCATTATTATATCACATTCACATTGTATCAAGTATTATAAGCAATTGAGAGATGATTTACAGTATGTAAGAGAATGCTCATTAAGTTATATGAAATATTGTGCCATTTTATTTGAGACTTCAACATCTGTGGCCTTTGGTATCCACGAGGGATCCTGGAACGGGTCCCCTGCAGATAAAGACAAGCACGTGCACTCCACAGAGGTAGGGAAGATGAGAGATAGCATCAGTTATTAAAAATGGTGCCCTTGGGCTGGGGATTTAGCTCAGTGGTTAGAGTGTTTGCCTCGCAAGCATGAGGCCCTGAGTTCGATTCCTGGTGCCAAAAAATAAAACAACAACAACAACAAAAAATGGTGCCCTTACAACTATTATTATTCCTACTTCCAAAACTACTGAAATACTCTGCTAAAAATCTACCAGTGCATTACACTCCTTTGTTCAAAACCCTCCTAGCAGCTTCCCACTTTATCCCAGCAAACACCAAAGAGCAAGCTATACCTATAATCTCAGCACTCTGTGATGTGAAGAGGTTAAGGCAAACGGACCTCAATTTCGAGCCCAGCCTGGGTAATTTAGTGACTTAGTGAGACCTTGTCTGATTCATCATCATCATCATCCTCATCATCATCATAGGCAGGAGATGCAATTCAGTGTGAAGTCCCTGGGTTCAATCCCCAGTGCTATTAAAAAAGCATATTATCCACTAGGCAATGCATGATCTGGCCCTAGATCTTTGTCTGTCTTTCTCTTGCCTCACTTCCTAAGGCCTTCTGCATCACACACTGTGCTCCAACCACCCCGGTACTATTGCTGGTCCCTGACCACAGTGATGAGACACTTGAACTTACAGCTCCCCGTGCCAGAACTACTTTTCCTTCAGATAGCTGTATGGCTTACACTGTCATCTCTTTCAGGTCTTTTCCAAAATGCCACTTTCACAATATAGCTTTTCCTGGGAAGATATCTAGCATATCGACACCTTCGCCATGACATTTCTTACTTCTGCTTCTCCCCAGCAGTTGTAACTGTCTAAACACAATGTATTTTACTAATTTATCTTATGCACTGTCTGTCTTTACCATGAGACTCTATGGCTGTATGACAGCAGGAACATAGGATATTTAGCTGACTAGAATATTCTTAATCCTTAGATTGGGATCGGCCATATAATTCCTCCTCAATAAATAGCTGACAAACATATGAAGGGATGAATCATTCATTTTGCTCTATGACTTTACTGACCTTACAATTATATCTTCTTACCACTAATCTGAAAGAAACAAATTCAAATGTCTCCTTAAAAATGAAAATAAGATTGGCTATTTAAAAAAAAAAAACACGTGCATACACTTACTTTCTCTCTCCCCATAAATAAAGTGCAACCTTTTCCCACAGTACACCATGCTATCACCCAGCATTCTCCCCAAGGAACTGGATGCTGCTGCTTCACCAGCAGGCTGTGTCCTTAGTTCAGTTTTTCTATGACCCAAGTAAAAGACTTTCAGTTTCCCCACAGAGAAGCCAAATGTCCTGAGCCTGACTGCTGGAGTGGGCTGAGTGAGCTGAAATTTGAGCCCATTTTCTGTAAAGCTTCTTCACCTAGGGACCCATCCTGCTTACCACCTGGATTTCTCAAGCAAGAACTATGCATGATGTTACTGTTGGCTTGATTTTAAAACTATATATTTAAAAGCAAGAAACTGAAATATAAAGAAGTACCTCTTGAGAAAAGAGCTTCATGAGCCACTTGGATTCTTTTTCTTTAATAATAGTGGCCTTGGTGTCAAGTTTAACTTTAGCACTGAGCCACTCCAGATTTTAAAATTATGGGGTGCAGCCGTAAACTTTATAATCACAAAGGATTATTGCAATTAACTTCAGTTCTGTTTCGGGACCATTTCATACTATAATAGTTAACAATAGTTGTTGATAATTCTGTCATATGTGATGTACAAATACTTAAAGGCTTAGAGCTGCTTAGTAGAAAACAGCAGGATGGATATCACAGTGACTTTAGGACTGAGGTAGCAATTTATGCAGCATCACTAGTTACAATTTAAAAAGAAGCTACTGCAATGCCTGCACAACATATTAGACCTAAGATGTGTTTTCCTGCCCCCACCTCAAGTTCAAAACCTCCTGCATTTAATCCCCAAGTTTACTGAACACACATGCTGCTTTCTTTAAAGCTGCCTGGCAGTAGGTCAGGCAGAGGTTCTTAGACAAGTAATTTTAAAGTCCATAAAAGTGTCTGGGAAAATAAAAATTTATTATAACTTCCAAGTTGTAAAGTAAGAGAAGCTTAATTATCTTACCTAGTAATCATTTAAGGCTGCTGAGATGAATATTCGAGGAGTGGGAGGGGAATTAACAGTTAATGTATACTTATTAAGTGTCTACATTTTATCTAAGAACCTTTTAAGTCAGACCTGAGAATATTTTACATTATAAGAAAATTGAGTCTACCAGCTGAAGATGTCAGTACTTTTTTCAATAGGACATGTGACTGTATTAGTTTTTTTTTAAGAGGACTAAAGCTCTTGAGTTGTTTTAAGAATTAAGTGTACACTGCACAGAAACAATAACTAATCATGGTAAACAGTCTTATTTTTAATACCACCACTAAAAAGAGAGACATTTTATATGCAGTATTTCTAATTCTTGCAACCTGACTAGGAGATCTCTATAAATATCTATCTTTTATGAATGAAGAAACTGAGCTCTGAAAAAAAAAGAGTCGCATAGTTAATAACTGACAGACATGGAATCGCAACAAAGTTTTGACTCTGGAACTCATGCCCTTCCCGGTTACAGTCTATTAGAATGTGACTTCATGCATGCCTAGAGGTAGGTGATATACATGCCACATTTCTAGATAAAATGAAGCTCTGTCCAAGCTATGGTGTTCTGCTTCTACCCCATCACCCCATCACGTTTATCACTCGATTTACAGTTTGGAGATTTAGTATTGATCACTGGTTGCCAACTCTTTGAATCTGTCTCATGTCTTCAACTACCAGAGAAATCTTGAAACCAAATTTTTTATCTCATTTTCTGGCCCTCACAGAACTTACTCAGTGATAGCAAGCACACAGTCAATATATCTTAGTGAACAGAGTGTCAGATTTTCTTGTAAGTACTTTCAAAGATTCCAACTTGGAAGAGGCTTTGAATATTTGCCCCTCATATAAAAATAATTCTCAGGTATGTAAATACATTTATTTTCTTTTTAAATTCCTAGGCAAGGGGAATGGGGGAGGATAGAGGGTGGGAAAAGACTGTAGGGAGGGATTTTAATGGGGCAAGAGAACTTCTGAAGGTGATGTGTTTGTCATGTTGTATTGTGGTGATAGTTGCAGAAGTATGCACATACACTAAAATGATTAACCTGTAAATTTTAAGTCAGTGGAATTTACTATATGCCAACTATATATTAACAAAGCTATAAAAATAATGCAGATAGATACAGAGAAAGTCAAGATGGAAACTGTGTCGGGAGAGGAAGGCAGTGACAAGAGAGAGGTGTTAATAAAAAGAGAGAGTTGAACTGTGAGAGCTCCAGTGTCAGGCTCCAGTGTCAGCTCTCCAGGTTAAGAGGGACCGTCACTACAGGGGCATCTCCACACCAGCACTGTAGGAGGAGCTTGGGATGCTCCACTGGGATGGGTTGGAGGGTGGGAAAACCTGGCGGCAGAGAGGAAGCTGCTGCAGAGGTGTGGCCTGGGCTAAACTGGTAGAGACGAAGCAGAGCTAAAAGACATCAAGGAGAGAAAATAGCTTTGGCATTGGGCTCCAGAGAGAGATCTGAACTGTGGATTACCTTCAGCTACATGGTTTAGGAGAATGGAGATGTCATTAACATAAACAAAAATCTTCGTAGGTAAGATCAGTATACAAAAGGTTTAATGATCAGAATAATCCAGAGGAAAAGTCAGATAAAACAAAAGATACTGACATTAGCTAAGCCCCTAAAGCACTGCATTAAGTCTACCCAAGAGACCCACATGTTATTAAAAGCCCTATGCTTATAGACTGTTTGACCCAAATGTCCAACATCGTAGGAATAGGTGAGGTAAGCAAGCCATGGTACTATGCAACGGATGTTCAAAATAACTTCATTAGGTAATCCTAAATTTTGTTTTAAATAAAAAATATTTTTTATTTATTTTTTAAATAAACAAAAAAATCACTATTATCCCAGCTACTCAAGAGACCAAGGCAGAAGAATCTCAAGTTTGAGTCCAGGCTGGGCAACTTAGCAAGACCCTGTCTCAAAAAGACAAACAAATAAAATAAAAACAAAATGTGTACCCATAAGCAACTGTTTAATATCCAAAAAGAACACAAGAAATAAAACATTATTAGGCTAGAAGGAATAAAAAATTTATAAACATGAGGATGGCACTTCTGTCCCCACTGTGCGTCCAAAGAAACCTGCCAACAAATTTTCCTGTTCTGCCAAATCCATTGTTAATGCAAATGTCAGCAGCTGTCAATGTACCTCACATGGAGGCTCTCGAACCTGACTTTAAGTACCAAAAATTTCTTTAAAGTCCCAAGCCAAACCTACAGTACCTAGTATACTATACACCAAATCTCTCCTGTGAATATAAGGACTGGTCATTCTGCATGAATTGGGGGGTTCAGTGAAAGCTTGCTATCGTGCTCTAATTGTAGAGTAGCTAGGAAGGCCATTGAGATTCATCATTTTAAGATCTAGAAAGAGTAGATTGGCCAAGGTAGATCGTAATGACAGAGAAAATCCTGGAACCTGAATCTCCTGGGCCAGTGTCCTTCTGCTATTGAGACCACGTGGTAAGACAGTTGGCAGAATGCGACGATCAAATTGTTAGTCGCTGGTGTACTGCTCTACATCAACTGAGCATCACCCAGGCACCTCAAGTGCAAAATTTACTGATGTTTCGGTGACTGTGTTGCATATACATCAAAAGCTTTTCACAGCCAAGTCTGATTCTGCAGGCTTCTTTATCAGAAACCCTTAGACTATATTATTTTACCAACTAAAATAATTTTATTACCCTTTTGCTTGCCGACACGGAGACTTAGAGTAGTGCTATCCTATGTGGCTTATAAGCCCCAGTGCATGAGGGAAGTACAGGAAGCAAGAATAAGCATTTCAAAACTTTTGTAGCAATTCAACACAGCCACAAAATATAAGTATGTGATTTTGTATTTTACAAAAGCACTGTTTCATGATGGACTGAAATAAAAACAACAGTCCCTCTACCATAAAACAGTAACAGAACAGCTTATGGCATACCTGACTGAAATAAAGTTAATTTAGTCAAAATCTTCAAACTGCTTCTACTTAATGACAACTAGCAGGCAGAAAGGACCCCAATTTTATAAACCTGAATGGCTTTTTATTAATTTTTGTGAGAAAAATGTTCTTAATATGAGGCAATTACAATAGTGTTCTGTTGGGTCTGGTACTTATTTTCTAAACTCAGCAAGTACAGAGTGTCAACGTGACATAACATAATTGCCAATTTCAGTCCTGAAAATTGGCAAAGCACAGAATTAAATGAAATAATGCTGCTAGAGGGAAAAACTATTATTATAGTTTCCAGGATGATTCATCTTGATAAAGGCTCTGATCTTCAACTTTCCATGAAACTTCAAACTGAGTTATGACAATTAAATTCTAAAACTGAACTTAGGCTAATGTATCATCAGTGAAGACTGCCAAGTTCCAAGTTCAACAATGTACCAGCTTGGAGTTCCTGATGCCTTACTTTGGAAGTGGTGGTAAGTGGTGAGAAAAAAAGACTATCGGAAACATGACAAAGCTATAAGGAATTCCAGTCTTCCTACACGACGGAAACAATAATATCCAAGCATGTCTTAATGAAACAGCACCCTACGATCGTCATAAGAGACAGGAATTACGCCTTCTGACTCACGTTTCTCCTGGACGTAAAGATAGCCTTCCATCGTCCACTGGCTGGGTGGTCTGTAATCTTGATTGGCAGACTTCATTCGTTGCATCAACCGCTCTACCTCTTGTCGTGTACTTTCAAAATTATTCCTTGTCTTCAGTAAACAGAAACAAGAATTTCATTCGTTGTTTCCTACCAAGTTTAAAGACCTTCCCCTTAAAGTTCCAAAACCACAAATGGCACAAAGGGTAGCTGTGATTCTTCTGACACCATAAAACACATTCATAATGCTGCGATGTCCAGTCTTTGATCTGATTTTGAATTATTTTTGTGAAAACTTCCTTGAATAAACTTCTGTACTTTTTCTCCTTTGCATATCATTGTATTGTATGTGTGAATGTATAAAAGGAAGACTTTCTTATTTTCGTACTCTAATTTTACTACTTAGAATTAAAATTTGTAAGATTTGTTAAATACAGTTTTCAATCCTCTAACATCTAATGTAAAAAGGAGATACATCTGACTTAACTTACTTGAGGAAAAATTTGATATTTTTGATGTAAGTGAAACTGAGCAAATCAAGAAAACAATTTGCCAGTCTTGTTTCAAAAGTTTTTTTAAGAAACACCATATAGTTTGTTTTTCAGAAATAACAATGCAGTTTTTAAGAGATTGGTATAAAATTAATTCATAAAAGTGAATACACATCCAAGTTCTAACTTCTTTTGCAAGAAATGGTTTACACACTTTAGAGCAAGTTTACTTAAGCTAGCAAAAGCATCAGGCTTTCTCTATGAAAACCTCTTTTGTGTTCGGACCACATTACTTTACGAAATACTGTCCATGTCTGAAAACATAAAAATCATCACCACCTAACTAAGATCTTATTACTGTCCTAATATAAGAACTGAATCTCAAAGTAGGTTAAAGAATTTTTCCTGTGACTTTATTTTGCTATTTTTCTCTTTTGAACACAAGTATTCAAGTTTTTTTCAATTCCTTCCTCATTTCCCATTTCTGAATTCCAAGAATCTAAACAGAATTGTATTTAATATGGAAATAAATCCTAAAAATACTTCAGCATTTATAATTTTCCTATTTAATATTCCTTTTAATATTTAATTCTAAGTGTTTCATATTGAAAAACAATGGAAACAAATTAAAGGTGAAACTGATTTTGCTAGAAAATCTAAGTTAAATAAAAGCTAAAATGACACATAGAATAAACCCACACATTTCTCATGGAAACTCCAACCTTATAATGTAATTTACTGAACATTTCTACAATGGCAAGAATCACATAAGCAGAGAAACATGTTATTTAAGAAAATTAAGTGAAACCTTCCTAAATTATTTTGATTAGAGTAGTAGATATTCAGGGTTTCAGTTATAGAAAAAAACTTAAGAATTAAAACTTATTCTCTGGCAGGTTTGACAATGCAGAAATGGCTAAAGATTTTTTCCCCTCTATAATGTAAGTGCGGCTCATTATTTAAAAACCAGAAATTGTTAAACTATGAAATCAGTGATTAAAATGATTGATTAGACAACATTATAAAATAAACCTGATAAAACAGGCTGTTTGGAAATAATTCTCACTTATGCTTTAAAGCAGTTATTTTGAATGCTTTGAAACCACATTCAAACCCTATTATTTACAAATAATATATTTATAAAAAATAATAATATATTTAATAAATTTATTTAAATATATTTAATAATATATTTAATATATTTAATAATAAAAATAATATATTTGTAAAAAATATTTCACATATTTTACAAAAAACTTCATAAAGAAATGGTATGTTAGAGTGTTAAAATACACTACCTTCATTTCACATTTCTAGAAATGTTGCCCTCTCAGCAAATAAGACTTGCCTTGGGCAAAATGAGTACTTTTTTCCAGTCCTGAGGTATAACAGATGCATAAATGTCGTACATAGGGCATACAATATGATGTTTTGCTGTATGTATTAAGATGATTCCAAGAATCAAGATAATCAACATATCCATTACCACACTGTGTGTGTTATGATTTAGATCTTAAAATGTCCCCCAGAATCTCATGTGTTTAGAAGGTGACTGAATCATGGGACACTGTACTTATCAATAGATTTACCCACAGATGAGATCAGTAGTTAAATGTGCTGTTGGGAGGTGGGGCTTGGTCAGAGGAGGTGGTGGGTCACTGGGGTCCTGGGAGGGTGTACTCTTACTCCTCGTTCCTCCCTTCTTTCTCTTAGCTTCCTGGCTGCCATAGGATGAGAAGGTGTCTTCCACTAGGTCCCTCTATCAAGCCTTATCTTCCTGGAGGCGTGTGATTTGGGAATGAACGCACTGGAAACTGTGAGCCAAATAAATCTCTCCTCGTTTGGCTTGTGAGAGCCAAGTTTTTGTCCCAGCAGCAGGAATGTACCTAATACATGGTATATGTGCCTGTATATGAGTGTGTGTAGTACATTTCAGTTTTACAGTCTGAGTCAATTTCAAATTTCAAAGTATGTAACGTAGAACTATTATTAACTATAGTCATCATCTGTACAAAGGATGTCTGGAACTTACTCATCCTGCATCACCCAATAAATTAATGAAAAGCCTGGATAAAGGCAAACATTTTCAAATTTCTAGGTGTCTAACTCCTAGGCAATATAAAAGTTGCTAGTATAAATTGTTTTAAGATAAACTTAACTTTTTCTTTTGAGTTTTTCATGCAGAGAGCATCTGGAAAATATATTTATAAAGTGGCTTTTCTAAATTATTGAAGTTTTACCAGACTTTGACAAGATAGTGAAAGATTCTAAGGATTGACTTGGTTATGACTGAGCTGTCCTTCCCTGGTCATAAGAAAGGGAGTGAGAAAAGGTGTAGTCTTACATTCTGCAAGTTGAACTGTAGCTGCTGCTTATATGGCGCAAATTCCTGGGCAAGTTCGTATCCCTCATGGTAAAAAGTAAATAAACCCTGAAGGAATGACAAAAGCTGCAAAGATAAAAAGATATAAAAAAAAAAACAAACCATGAGAATTTGTTAAAAAAAAAAAGAAGATCATTTGTAAATATAAAATAATGAAGAAATTATATCTCATTCTATTTTCTCAAACTAAAAAATTTCCAACTTTTTGCTTGGCAAGGCAGGCAACAGAATTAGTCATAGGAAACAAACCATATCACTAACTTTTATTTCAGTTTTGGTAGACAGTGATTTAATTGGGGGGCTGTTGGGGATCGAACTCAGGCTCAGGGCCTTGCGCTTGCTAGACAAGTGCCCTACCACTTGAGCTAAATTCCCAACCCCTCAGGGATTCCATTTTTAAGTATATCATCAGCACTTGTTTTGTTAATTACTCAGTCAGTCAAATACACTGAAGAAGTATCTACAAGAGACACAGAGAGGGATAAAGACCGAAGTCACAGGAGTCCTACTGTGGAAGAGCTTCTAACCAAAACAGGGTGATGAAACTAGTGCAGGTATATGCAAGACTAAACCTGTAATTAACAAGTAAGAAAAAGCCAAGGGGAAAGAACAAAATATTTGACCAGAGGAAAACAAGAAAAGTACCACAAGGTGGCAGTACTTACTTTGTAAATAGAAAACATTTTAGCAAGGAGACCTCAAAAAAAAAGAGTTGGAAAAAAGTGGAATTAGATGTCTAACACAGGTCTTTGCTATCAGAATTGGAGCAAAATCTTCAGAAAAAAAAAGTCATCCATGACAGCCTTCTAACATCAAATTCATTTCTGCTGATATTTTTTTCTATTAAAAAAAGACTGGTGTCTGTGGTATTACAGAACATATTGTTTATACGGAATAAGTTATACCTGTAAAAGATTTTAAATGTTTTATTTAATTCACTGGTAGTTTGCTCATAGACTTACTGCTAACAATCTCTCTTCAACCTCTTTTGGAAATATTAAAAAATATTCTTGAAAAGCGGCTCATTATATTCCTACAACTTACTGTTTTACACTAAAGAAGAAACACAATTCGAAACTATTTTTGCATTTAAATGTTGTCCTGCCACTTGCTCTCTCTGGGGAGGGAAGGAGGGCTGGGCTGAGCATAGAGGGGAATGTGTGCTATGATTCTCACCCCGTGAGTACTGGTGGTATGGGGCAAGAATGACCTAATGCTTCTCACCAACAAGTCAACTTCATACAAAGTTATGTTCATTTTAAACAGCAAATACTTTCAAATTGCTATGCTGTTGTATTTTAGGGATTTTTCTTCTCATTCCATAGTTCCCAATATCATGATAAAATGTACTATTTGCCAATTTTAGAATACTTGTATACACTCAATTTTATAAACAGATAATTATTATCAAAACCAAATATTCAATAGATTATGCTAAAATGGTGCTAAAACATATTTGAAAAATTATCCAATAAAACATATTGTCTCCCTTAATGGAACTAAACTGGAATTTAAAAAGATGTTTAATTTGATTCTGAGTATACAGATTTAGAGCTTTTCAGACATGAAATAAGAAAATGCTTTTGTAACAAATAGATTGACAAGTCCTCTGAATATCCATATAATAGCTTATGAAGTTGTTAGTGGAGTACTGTTTCATGATTTAGCATTTAGAATTGCTCTACAGTTAAAACGTCTTGTTATAAACTGGATACCATATGAAGCAGATGCTATTTTAAAACCTTGATAGCTACAAAAGTTAATATAACTTATAAAGAAGATATTTTCAGAATATCTGTGGCAAATTTTTCTACAAACCAACTTTTCTCCTATTCTGAGTGGCCAGATATTTGAAAAGAGAAAAGCACCCTAAAGTTTCAGAAACAGGAACTAAACAATTCAAAATGAAGCCTACAACATTCTAACAAATAGTCAGCTGAGATTCCTCGGCCGTGGAGGTTATTTTCGAACTGCTCTATCCTAGTTTGATGTTCCAGTCCTACAGTGATAGAAAATTTCAGAAGATAAACACATGGCGAAGATGCTGGCAGCTCTCTGTTGAGCCCAACTACCTGAGACAGCCCTCATTACACAAAAGGACCCCAGACACCACAGTTGTGCTGCATAGCATGTCAGTCAGTCTCCCAACCAAAACTCTCTCAGGGAAGTATTTTGAAACAGACTAATAGAAAGCAGTTTTCTCCACTGAGCTTTGCTGTTAAGTTCTTAATGATGTTTTTACAAGTATGATTCTGGCACTTTCATTTTTCTTCAGATTACTCTACATCCTCAGGATTTTAGGATGCAGATTCACTTAGTAGCAGACAAATGTTTTAATCTCACAACACATACTGAGTAACCATTAGAAAAGGTACAATTTTACAGAAAATACACAAATGTGATATACAAAGAACCACCCACCTTTTCTTTTTGTCCCACATCATCTTTGGAAGCAGCTTTTGGGAAAGTTTAAAAAAAAGATCATGCATATGAAATAACTGTCTCTAGATGGCAGCATAGTTCAGCTTTTTTATGTGTGCCTATATACTCAATTTATTTCATTCTTGACACATTCCATGATGCTAAACCAACGGGACTTAATAGGACAGTCTGAAAACTTAAAAACTGTATTTTGCACATGTCATTTTCTAATGTGTCTGCATGTTGTGGAAAAGATTACAGTTTCAGCGTACCTTAAAGCAAGTCTGACTTTTATAATAACAAATGTAACAATAATAGTAACAACAGACTACTAGATAGATTAGGTTTTCATACTAAGAAAGTGCTTTTAGCTCAAGTGGTAGAGTGCTTGCCTAGAAAGCACAAGGCCCCGAGTTCGATCCCCAGCACCAAAAAAAAAAAAAGTGCTTTATATCATTGGGAAAATCTCATATAGCACTTTATTATTCCCAATAGTTTTATAATCAAATTACTGTCACTTAATCCAACAAAAATAATTTATATAGCACATAAATAATCTTTAAAGTGAACCAATTAAAAGTCTTCAAAGTAACAAATATTCATAATTTCCCACATTCTTAATCACCGGACGATTAACAAAATATAGTATAGATACGGCACTTCCAAAGGGTTCGGACTTTAAAGGGCCCACAGTCACCACTGATACTGTACATGGCAGAGAAAAAGCAAGAGCTAGGAAAACAGGTTGGAGCTGGCGTGAGGGTGACAGATCTCTGCCGTACCTACAGCAAGTCCAGATAACTGCTGCCCAACTTGGGTGGAAGAACTGGGATGCAATCACTAGGAAGATAGTATGATTCACTGCTACAATCTTACTTTCTTTTCTGACTGATGGCTATCAGTTAATAATTGTCTTTAGCTTATGAAAACGCCAAAGTGGCAGAGATGTCCCAGAAGCACAAGGCAACACTACCCATCATGCTGCAAATATGCTCTGGGATTGGGAGACTGTACAATCAATTTCTACAGAGTCCTTGCAGCAGCCTTACCAAAAAGAGTAACGAAGGCTGCCGGACACAACTCAGTGAGGACACTGGAGCTACACAGCACACATTTTATCTACTAAAAAAAATCAAACTGCTCAGTGGTTAAAATTCTCCTTATAGTTAATAACACATTTAAAAATGAAAAGCTGCATGTTCCTTAATATCAGATATAAGTCAAGGATGTTCACTTTTGACACTTCTGTTCAATACTGTACTCTAAATTCTAGTCATGGCAAGTAGGCAAGAAAAAGAAATATGAAGCGCCCAGACTGGAAAGAAAACAGTGAAACACTTTTATTTGCAAATGATACAATTTTACATACATAAAATTCGATGGAACCTACTACAAAACTACTAGGACTATTAAGTTCAGAAAGACTGTGAGAGATAAAGATCAATATACAAAATTGACTGTATTGTTACATATTTGTGAATAAAAATGTGAAGTGAAATTCATGAAATTCCATTTATAATAAGTTTAAAAATAATAAAATATTTAGGAATTAATTTAACCAAAAAAAGTATAAAATCATCTATTTTGAAAACTATAAAACATTCATTGCCTGAGAAAAGTGAAAAGGGTTCAAGTAAATGAAAAATTTATCTCATATTCGTGGACGGGAGAAATTAACCCTGGGAAGATGGTAATAGTCATCAAATTGATGCAGAGATTTAATATAATCCCTGTCAGAATCCTAGCTAACCTTTTTGTTGTAATTGACATTCTGGCTCTAAAATTCCTGTGAAACTGCAAAGGACACTATGCAGTCAAAACAATTTTAACAAAACAAAACAAAAAGTAAAGTAGGAAGACTCATGCTTTTAGCTTCAAAACTTAATACAAGGTAACAGAAGTCATCCCAGTGTGACACTGGCATAACAGGAGAGACATATAAATCAATGGAATGGAACCGAAATTTTTACAAATTCTCATTTATCTATGGTCAGCTGATTGGGGGGGCTGGGGATTGAACTCAGGGCCTTGGGCTTGCTAGGCAAGTGCTCTACTACTGAACTAAACCCCCAACTCCTGGTCAACTGATTTTTAACAAGGCTCTAAAAAGCATACAGTAGAGAAATTAGTCTTTACAGAAAAATATGCTGGAAATAGTTGATTACATGTAAAAGAATGAAGTTGGACTTCCCACATCACAGGCACAAATAAGCTAGAAGTGCATCACACTTAAATTTAATATTTAGACTATAATTAAAAACATTAGAATTTTGTATTCATTCTATTCTTATATATGACATCAGAAGCACAAGCAAAAACAATAGAATAGACAAATTTGACTTCATCAAATTGAAAAACATTGTTCTGTAAATTATCAAGAAAATTCAAAGAAACTAACAGAACGGTATAAAATACTTGTAAATCATTTATCTGATAAAGGAATTATACCTAGAATATATAAGAACTATCATACCTCAATAGTAAAAAGGCAAATAACTTAGTTTAAAAACAGATAAAGAATCTGATAGATGCTTCTCCAAAGACGACATATAAATGGTCAATGAGTACTTGAAAAAAATTCCTGATTTACTAGTCATCAAAGAAATACAAATCAAAATCATAGTAACTTCACACTCTCTAGAATGGTGTCTTAAGTCATTTCCATGCACTTAATGACTTTGCTGAGACACACTGCTCAACATTACAACTTAAAGGAGGAAGGTTTTTTTTGGGGGGAAGGAGTCTTAGTTTCAATAGTTCAGTCCATGTTTGGCTAACTCCAAGGCAGAATGACATAGAGGAACAGCAAGGCAGAGGAAAGCTATTCACTACATGGCTGCCAAGAAACACAGAGGGAAGGGGATGGTGGAAGGGCTTGGGCAGCCAGGAAATGTGTCCATGAAAGGGCGGTGCATGAAACCGAGAGTGAAATCAGAAGTGCAGTAAAGACCCCAGGAAGTCGGAGATACCAGGAATTTAAAATATCTGCTGAGGAAAGCCATGGGCAATGAGTGGAGCCACACCAACAGAGAGGCCATGAGGTATGCAACTGGGTAATGCCCTAGGCATGGGGCTGCCTCAGCCCTGTGGAGCTCATGTCTCGGCTCAACTTGCTCTGGGTGCTAAACATGCTGCTACAGGATTTCATCTTTGCCCTGCTGGGTTTCAGTCTTGCTTCAGTCTGATTCCTTTCTATCCCTCTATTCCTCTCTTTGGGGATGGGAATTTTTACCCTGTGCCATTGTAGTTGGATGTGTTTAATTTTCTTTTTGATTTTTACAGGGATTGAGATGAGTTCGCCTTGAGTCTCAGAGGAGACTTTGGATTTGGACTTTTCAGTAATGCCGGAACTGTTATGACTTCGGTGATTTTTTAGAGATGAACTAAATGCACTTTACATAGAGAAGTGCATGAGTCTCTCAGGGACCAGGGATGGACTATTATGCTTTCTATCTAGATGTTCTCCAAAGGCCTCATGTGCTCCTAGGCGGAACTTTTAGAACGTGATTGGATTTGGGGGCACTATACCTGACTTGCTGTTAGGAGGTGGGGGCTACCTGGAGGCGGGTTATGGGGGCATGATCTGGAAGGCTACATTTCTGCCCCCAGCTCTTTGTCTCTTTCTCTGCTTCCTGGCTACTGAGTAGGGCACTTTTCTCTCCCCATGCCTAGGAGCCAGGTGACCATGGACTGAGCTGTAAGCCAACAGCAACTCTCTCCTGCTTTAAGCCATGGGTGTTGAGCATTTTGTCCTAGTGGTGAGAAGTTGATGAAGACAGATGGCCAGATTCAAAAAATGAGTTAATAGCATGTTTTGGTAAGGATATAAAGAAATTGGGCCCATCATACAATAATGGAAATGTAAAATGAAAAGCGAGATTCTAGTGGGTCCTCAAACAATCAAACATAGAATTATTATATAATTCAGTAATTCTAGTTCAAGAGAGATGAAAACATGTACAACATTGTACAACATTGTAAAACATGTACAACATGAACAACATTATTCACAATAGTAAAAAGAATCTATCAATTGAAAATAAGTGAAACAATATAACATTTTCTCACATATATCATATATATATCATTTATATATATCATTTATTTATATATATATCATTTATATATATTATATATATCATTTATATATATTTGATATATATATAATATATATATCAAATATATCATCATAAAATATTACATAATGCGAATTACCATCTTCTATTTGTATTTTCTACTCTATATCTTACAGTCTGTGAGAGACAGGTTTCATCCCTAGGACATTTGCTTTACTCTAATGCCCATTTGTTAAATTAATCTGGGCTACAATTAGAAGACATGGCTAAATTTCTGCAATATGCAATAGTAAAGCAAATACGAACTGGATTTGTCCAGAATAAAAACTATGACGATATTAAAATGTCCTCAAGTGCTACAGCTTTTGTGAGCTTTGTTCTTAGAATTTTAAAAAATGGTTCCCTTCAAGTTATTTTGGAAATGTGCAAGATCAACATGTGTGTTAAAGTTTCACTGATTCCATTCATAGTCTTCTCATTATTGAAATGAAAATTAAGTGAAACTCCATCAATGAGCCTTTCAGGCTAGAAATGAGGGTGAGACTAAACCAACAGTACTATTTTGATTGGAGGACATTCTAATAGGAAGAAACACAGCAGCCAAGAAAATACTGTGGAAAGACAAATTTAACATCAATTTTGATTATGGTGTCATAAGAAAGGCATGTGTTACAGAAGATTTATCAGAATACCACAGTTTGAAATAAGGTAGGCGGAATGGAAGAAGACACATTTCCACCAAAGGACAGCTTCCATTTCTCCATGTCTTTTCACAGGAATGCATGAATTTTATCATCCTACCACCTGTGAGCAAATGCCTTTGTACATATGATGTCACCTTATAGAATGGTCTAGTTCACTGTTCCAGACAAAATGGGCTATAAAGAGACTCAGACAATGAAACAGACTACCCCTGTATCACTCGCCAGGAAGGAGAGAGGTACGCAGATGTGAAAAAATCATTCCAGGTGTGAGAAGGAATAACAGCACAGCAAATGAGCAGTGTCTAAAGGAAATGGGTACACATAAAGAAGAAATATGCATGAAAATACCAAAATTAATGGGGTCTGACGGTTGGTAGCAAAAAAGAGCTCAAATTCAGAAATACCAGGAGGCAGGTAATAGAGAAGAAGTCTGCCAGCAAGAAGTGTGGCTTCAAAAACCATGGTGAGATTCTGGGGCAAGACTTGGTCAAAGAGAAAGGGAGCAGGAATCATAGTGGTCTTAGTCCTACAAGAAGGGTTCTTAGGCTAACTCCTTGTCCATGAACCCCCAGTGAGCTTCAGAAGTCATAAGAAGTTCAATCAGATCCTCAAGGTTCTACTACTTGTTACCAATTTATTCTAAGGGGTTTAAGGACTTAGTTTGGCAAACAGAATTTGAAATTAAATCTTTTACTCCAAATAAAAGGTAAAAGTTAAATCCCAGCTTGACTTATGCCCTCTAGTTCCTTAATCATTCTAGCTCAGGAACTGGTCTTACAAATGTATTAAGTCTCCAGTTTACAGCAGACAGGTAGGTGACTCTAGCAACGAAGTCCAGAAAGTGCGAGAGGGACCAATATTTCTCTTACGCTCTGCTCTTTCTAAACTTCTCATTACTTTTAGGGCACCAACTGGGGTTTCTACTAGAAAATGAATTATGTCAAATATGTTTTTAAATGCTGTCATTCTGTCCCTTCTCACTACTAACCCTACTAAAGTAGCAACAAGGTATTTAATTTTATTATATGAATATTTTAAATACTGACATAGGAAGAATGGCTTAAATTACATATTTATTACTTATGCATTTATTAATCCTTTCTCCCTTTCTCATGGGAACTGAGATATATTTTCCTATCTGTATCAGAAGATTACCTTGACTCTAGCTTACATTTAATTAGTATAGATGCCACCTTATAAAGATGGTTATTTATGCAATATTATACATCATAGGGGATCATCTGAAACCAATGCTATGAAAATGAAGTAAGCTTATAAAGACCAGCCACCTGTTTTTCTCTGTAACGCAATTTACACAGGGAGAATCCATGACTTTTTACTCACTTAGGAAAAGAAATTACTTCATAGAACAGTGAGGTGAATCTTGCTATGTAAGGATCAGGACATGGAACAAAGGAAGAAAGAGAGCTGCAGATCTCCCCCATTCACCTGAAGGTTTATATTAAGGGTTTTGACCAATGTCTGACACTGACACACTAAGTATCATACAGAAGAATTCATTGTCCTAAAAGTGCCCTGTGCCCCAGTTACTCTTCCTTGCCCATCCGCTTTTATTTTCATAGCTCATACTTTGCTACAGAAAATCTTTGTGCAGTTTTTTTTTATAGATTGTTTTGAGTCTACCTACTATTTTACAGGGAATCAAAAACTTACCGGCTCAACAAATTCGAACTTCTTTTTCTCTTGGACCTCTTGAATTTTAAAGACATATTCCAATGATGCTTCGTAGAAGTTCTGATGCTCCCGGTCAATCTGTGTATCTGCCTAAGAATGAGAAACCGGCAAAGTGTAG
This sequence comes from Hystrix cristata, assembly GCA_004026905.1. Classification (NCBI taxonomy): domain Eukaryota; kingdom Metazoa; phylum Chordata; class Mammalia; order Rodentia; family Hystricidae; genus Hystrix; species Hystrix cristata. Next base: position 56,144 of record PVJO010009767.1, read on the forward strand.
CACAGGGAGTAATCACCAAAGGTTCTTTATAGAGATGGAGTCAATTAGCACATTACTTCAAAATTTTTATTGAAACTAACTATGCAGGAATATTTAATATAGCAGTGATTACAATATGTGGAGTCAAGAAACACAGAAGAAGTGACAGGAGTCATTCCCATGAAAAAGTAAACAGTCACTGAAAGGGTTGGACAGAGTTTTTCTGCAGGGAGACAAGGACAGGGAGGCGAGCAGCGAAACTGAAATTTGCATCACATTAGGAAAGAGCTTGGACCCTGCATAACAAATCTGGGTATCAGTTGAGGGAGAAGCATCTGAGAATATTAAGCAGAAGGGCTACATCATTAAATAAAATCTTAGAAAAATGTGGTAGTAGAACCAAGAAAAAAAAAATTCGATAGTTCTAACCTGATGAATCATGCTCCATCAATGTCGGGCACATTCATTCTTTCTGATTGCAATAAGGTTCTATTGATAAAGTGCGGGACAGTGTTACTGAGAGGATTTCATTTTCTTTCAGACTCTGCTCCTCTCCCCTCATTAGGGCCCACTACCTCTCAGACACATTCCTGAAATGTGCCTTTAGTTCAGCAGAGAGGCACAGTTTACTTGTCCAGCTTCGCACTCTTAGCTGCCAGCTGAGATTACTAAAAGTGGATAAAAAGAACAGGCTGTCTGGAGTACCAAAGTGTCCATCGCAATTAGAGGACCGAAAATTGCTTCAGAGACATTTAAAACAGTAATTTCACAAAAGAAAAGCTTGAAAAAAAAATGTAAGTTTCTTGGCATGGACCTCATCACATCATAAGATTTCATTTCAAGCTCCTTTAAAAATAATAAGAATCTTATACATTTACATAGCAGTAATTACAAACAATCCAACATTATCAGCCACTCACTTGAATTTTTAAAGTTGGTAATTCCAAATTTTCAAACTAATATATGTGAAAAATATATAAACCACATGGAAGATTTGAATAAAACATTTCTGAGTTTTCATAAATTGTTTAGAAAAGATTCCGGCATCAACTAAAAAAAAAAAAATCAAAAGAAAATCCATATTCTATCATATGTCTTTTCTTCTTACCATCACTTATTGGGGGAACCCATTATATATAAGAATGAAATGTAAGTTAGCAGTGAGAGATAGATGGTGGTATACATGTTTAACAACAGATTTTCTAAGGAGAAAACCTGATTTGCAGTTTTTGCTGGTTTCTGTGGTATAAATAGTCCTCAAAAGACCACTTCCAAACCACAAACTCATTATCAATGAACATAGGAGTTGGAAAGAGAAGCAAAATCAGGCTCTCCAGAGCAAGCCTCAGCACACTAAAGGTGACGGGACACAAGAACATCTTTAGTTTCTGCGGCAAGATTCTACTCCACAAGCTATTTTAAAGATTTTATTTACTTTAAAATATGATGACATTAATTGTGCTGCCCAGCATACTGGAAGAAACTAGAACACTGTGACACCTTTAGAGCCTACACTGGTTATTTCTAGTCAACAGGTTGTACAGAAAATAGAACAGCAAGCCTGGACTTCTGAAAGGTCTCCTTACAGAGCCAGCCCTTGGCTCATGTCTGGGAATGTGAGTTAGGAGAGTTAGCAGTTAAGAATGGCTCATGTGCCTAAACTGCATGAACAATATGGTTTGTGCCAAACACTGCCTTTCCCTTCAAGCATGTGAAATTTGGGCAAATGCCAGGCAGAGAGGTACCTCTGTGATGATCTGCAATGAAACTCTGAGCACTGAGTTTCTCATGAACTTCCTTGGTTAAGACAACATTTCACACATGCTGTCACTACTCACTGCTGGGGAAGTAAGCATATCCTATTTGTCTCCAGTAAGAAAGGGTTCAGAAGGTTATACCTGGTTTGTCCTAGACTTTGCTCCAAGCACCTTTTCTCTTTGCCTATTTTTCTTTCTATCCTATCATTGTTAATACATCATAGCCATGAATATGACTATATGGTGCATCCTGTGCATTCTCCGAGAAAATCACCAACCACAGTGAGAATCTTGAGAACCACGACACAAGAGTATGAAGTCAATTCTTCAGAAACATATTTGCTAAGCACAGTCCTACTCCACTGCCGCCCCCTAAAGGAGTAGGGTGCAAAGAAAGAAGAGAAATTATGATTGTTGTCAATGGCCAGTTACAGATGTTTTCAAGCACTTTCGACCTAGATTACTGAAATTTGATATACCAAAGCTGCTCTGATAGGTCATCCAAAGTGTACAGTGCTTAAGGAATATGACAGTGCAAGTATTTTCAGTACTACATTTATAAAGGCATTTTTGTACTTGGAATGAAACGCTTAAGTATATAAGCTGACTGCGTGGCTCACTAGCAAACCTTGTTTATGAATCTGGTACCAAATGGTGCTATATACTTGGTATTGGATAAGTGGGTTAGCAGTATGCTTTATCATTCAAACTGGGACAATTTTAAAACTGAAAGGGAACACTAGTAGCAATTATGTCAGGATAACATGTATACACTGTTGTTTACATGACAAAAGTGACTGTAAAGTAAGAAACTAAATTGATTTCACAGGAAAACAACACGGTTCTACAGACACCTAAATTCCTCCAACATGCTATATAATAAGCTCTCTTGACTCAAAAAAAATAGGAGGGAAACCACAGGTGATATGTGTTTAATCATTCCCAGAGGACAAAGGTTCAAGATAGCCTCTGAAGAATAAGCAGGCTTAGAGTTGGTAGAGAAAAACGAGAAAAGTCTGGGTGAAGAAGAGTCAGAAGTCAGAAGTTTTCTTTGGGTTGATCAAAAGGTAGGTGACAAAATATTCAGTTTGGCTCTATCAGAAATGATAGTTTAGGTAGAAAAGCTGACCTAGACTATGTCCTATAGATAGTGCAAACACTTGAGGATGATGTTGACAGAGACCAAAGCTGTGTTTCAAGAAGACTAACATAAGGACAGTGGTGAATTCACTGATTAAGCTGTGTGCATGGGAACATAAGATCTTTTATTTGGTAATGGTGAAGTGTCTGGTGCAACCCCCAAGAAAGGTAGATTGAAAGACATGAGTGTGAGAAACAAGGGAAAAGATAAAGATGAATTTGAGACAAGAAATAATATTAGCATTAACAGTCAGGGCAATGCGAAATAGGAGCAAATTTGGGAAAGACAGTGATGTGTAGGATTTCACGTGTGTCACGAAGAAGTGAGAATTTAAAGCCTTAGTAACTTTGTGCAGTGCAGAGTGGCTAGACACAACTTCATGCTCTGGGAGACACTACTTCAGGGATGTAAATAGCAGGTGAGGACACAGGTCCCAGAAGTGAACCTAAGGGACTGGCTTCCTTAAAGGGCTGAGGATAAGAGGAGCCTGTCAAAAGACTATTTAGTGGTAGTGGAAATCTAAGACACAGATTTCTAAAAGGAATCTATTTTTCATCTTACTTTTTCTTCTAACTATAAAAGCAATAAACATTCATCATGGTAAGGTTATTATTCATTACTATATAGCACAGAAATGTAAAGATAAGAATTACAAGCCCATTGTTAATATTTTGGTATGTGACACACACAAATCTATTTTAAAACAACTCTGGGATATTATTGTATATTACGGCTTAAAATTTATATTATTTTTCCTTGCTTAATCTAACTATTTTCCAATGTCTTTCAATAATTTTCCCAATGAAATTTTTAACAGCCATATCACATTCCATTTTTGGTCAACTATATTTATATACTTATTCCAGTCATTCTTTTGTGCCATTTCAGATGTTTCTAAATTTCTGTTATGGATAACTTGTATATTTGTACAGTATTTATACAATTTTTGTGCATTTCTTTGGGGTAAATTTCTATCAACAGAAATAATCTCAATTTCCTGGTACAATTCAGGTTTGCTGAAATATGATAATGAATTTACCTCAGGATGAGAGGGTGGGTAAGGGAGAATGGTTAAGGGACAGAAAACGGTCAAGATATTATATTCATGTTCTAACTGCCCCAAATTAACATTACCATTCTGTACTGCAAACATTAATAAAAAAATTAAAAATAAGAATGAGTAAATATTTTTATTTCTCCATGAGGAGGACAAAAGTATGCTTAGTTTCTAATGCTTGTTATTAGTTTGCACTAATTAAAATATATGACATTGAGACAATATTTACTATATTTCTAGTTCCTCTGATTAACTGTCCCTTGTATAGCAATTGATAGCAATCCTGTGTCATGTTGTATAAATTCCCTAATGCCCTGACATTTAATTTTGTTTATATATTTTTAAATAGATTATTTTAATACATTCAAGTTTTTCTATATTTCCTTTATGATTTCTGCCTTTTATTTTAACCTTAGAAAGGAATTATTCATTCACATATCAAACATGATTTCCTTTCATCCACTACAAACCCTGTAATCTCGACAAGTTTGTTTCCAATACTCTGACTGTTTACTCCAATGACCTGTCTAACTGATGGCTTTGGAACTCTGGCTTTGGAACTTTGTCAACACAAGTTGACCTTTCAAGTCAGTTCTGAAAATGGCCAGCCGCTTATTTTCTAGGAGCAAAATGAATAAGGAGTCAGCAGTGCAGGTGAGAACACACAGAGGGATCTTTTTGAGAACAAGTTAATAAGCTTGGTGCTGACAGAAGAGCCAAAGCTGCTCTGAAAAGGAACAGATAACATTTAATGCCATGTCGCAGGATTAAATGCCTTTGTGGCATTGTCTCCCTATGACAGGTTTAATTCTTGGAACAGAAGGCGGGAAAAAAAAGCCAAGTCATATTTTTCCTTGTGTGCGTTATATATCCCTAAGGACCTGATTTAACAGAACTGAGGTTGTGCTGTGTTAAGGGCTGTCCCTCTTGGTGAAGAAGTGTGTATATGCATGTGCATTTGTGCAGTGAGATGGGGAAGAAGATATTACTATGTTACAGTCTTTTCCAGCCTTCAACTAAGTACAGAACCAGAATGAATTTTCTGTTATACCACAACTTAAGGAACTGTGGGTCACTAGCAAGGCAAGTTACATACTGAGCTAAACTGTCAGGAAAAACCATAACATATCTTGTAAAAGGCTTTTACAATTAGGCTAAAGTTACCATTTCCTTGAGAGGGTTTAAGCAGTGTCTTGTCTAAGGGTAGCCCCTCATATTTACCAAGAATACAAAGTTCTTCAGGGACTCTAAAAACCACTCTTGATTTTGAGGCAATCAACTTTTTAAATGGTACCTAACCATAGTCCTTAACATGGCAGATGACTGTGTATGGATAACGATTATAGGTGCTTCCTGCAATTTCTCTCTAAAGTCTATTCTAGTGCAACACATAAAGAGAAGTATGAGCATTTAAAACATTTGGAACACATAAATAGAATATTAAATCATAACAAGCAATACCAAATCCGCATAAAAATACATATGTCCAAGAATTTAAAATAGAATTTAGTTTTTCTTAATGGCAGATTCTCTTCCATTTTACTTCAGTCACGTGACGTTCACATAAGCATAGAATTGTACACAAAGCACACATTTATGGAAGACGGGTTGGGGACTTAGCTCAGTGGTAGAGTGCTTGCCTAGCAAGTGCAAGGCCCTGAGTTTGATCCCCAGTACCCCCCACAGAAAAAAAAAAAAACAATGGAAAATATAGATTATAATGAACTCATGTATAAGTAAAACCAATTTTCCCAGTATGAATCAGCTTTAAGTGAAGAAACTTGATGTCCTCAATGAGAATATAAGCATACTGGAATAAAAAGGAATCAAATGCTGAAGTAATACTCCCAGTCCTTTTTGACACTGTGGAAATTTTAAAACTTTTAACTTGTTAAGCATGAGTTGTGGCTAAACTTGAAAGTACAGGAATTAAGAAAAGGGATAAGAACAGGGACTTGTTTAAAAAGCAGTTCAGAAAGGGAGGAGGCTTTGCTAGGATAAGGATCAGGATGAAACACTGGTAGTGGTTCTGCACTGTGATATCTAGAAGTAGAGGGAACAGAGGGAGGGGAAATGGGGGGGGCACTAAAAAGGACTGGGAATGTATCCAGATTTCCCCTGAAGCTCTGGACGGTGTAGTGAGCTGTGGGTGAACTACCTCAACAACACCCTGCTCCTTGCTCACTCCACTGCATGCTGGAAGAATTTCCCGGTGGTACTCTGCAGTTTTACTGCTCTCAGATACCAGTAGGAAAAGTGTCTTAGTTTTTTAACATGCTCCATCACTGAAACGGGAACTGCACCCTTGCTTAGTGGAAAAACTACTGCTGATTTTACGAATTATAGTTACAATGCTGCCAATAGAAGAAATAAAATAGAATGTATTTCAGACAAAGGGAAGTAGACTGTCAGATGTATATACATGAGTAAAATACTGTTCCTTTTTTTTTAAGAAAACTGAAAGTAACTGAGATCTATCTATCTATCTATCTATCTATCTATCTATCTATCTATCTATTTATTTATTTATTGTGGTGCTGGGGATCAAACCCAGGTCCCTGTGCTTGCAAGGCAAGCACTCTAACCCCTGAGCTAAATCCCCAGCCCCATAATTGAGATTTATTAAGTACATACTTGTCTATCTTTTCCTGCCAATCTGAAGTAGAGCTTTAAAAGCAAAGGCACAGATTTTCAAAATTTAACATAAAATGTACTTGATACGACTTGCCTCTTTAAAATATGTTCAAGAACAGAAAAAAATCTTGTTTCAATCTTTCTAGCTGTTGAAGGAAAAATTAATTTTTCACTTGGAACAATTAGTATTAAGTTGGCATAAGGTGCCTAAAGTCCATAGTCGGCTCAACCAAGTTGGTTACTGTTATTGTCATTTTATTAAAAAATAGGAAATTTTGACTTTACATGAATTACTATTAATGCCTTTTCCACATTTCAATGGGAAAAGCTTACCTCTTGTAAATGAGATTCCTTTTTCTTTGCAGATAAATTCAAATGCTTGTCAAGAATAGAATAGTATTTTTCACTTTCCTTGTCAAACTTCTTCTTTCCATCCTAGAGGATAGCAATTACAATTAGAAACATTCATATCAGGGCATCAAAGAAGCCTTCATTTTTCTCAGTCTGAGCCAAGAGCCAATATAATTATTTAATAAAAACTTATGGTAAGTTTCAACTATGTGTAAACCTTAATTCAGTAGAGTTTTGTAGGAGATTCAGATGGCTTAACAACCAGTTCAGAGAACCACTCACAGAGACTATTTTCATAGAATGACATATTTTCCAGCCATGTTTTCAAATGACTCATTTTTGATAGAGAGGAAAACAGACTTTTAAGTACCAGTAGCCTCAAATAAATAAGAAAATTCAAAGTCAAACCAAAAGGATTAACATCTGCATCATTCACTCTGACTTTCAAATTTTTGTTTTTGGTGAGTGGGAGGGTTATCTGTAAACAGGATAGTATTTTTATGAAGAAGAGAATAATTACTTTTTAGTTATGGTATACTTGCACAGAATACAAATGTAGAGAAATACTGATGGGAAAAAAACATTTCTGGGCATACAATCTTCTGAAGCTATAAATATTGTACCACCAGGTATATCTTTTCTATTTATGAATCCATATGAAAAAAGTACTAAGTAACTGCATGAACAAATTTAACTGGTCAAAGAAATACTAGTCCGTGCTTTTATTTCCATGTTTCTGAAATCACAATCTCTGGATCACCTGAATCAGAGTCAAGTCTTAAAGAGCTTGTTCGAAATCCACAGACCTAGTTTCCTTCACCCAAAGATTCTGGAACTGTTTTTTTAAACTTCTATGATTCTTATGCATAATGCTTTGTTTCGTTACTTGCATAAATACTTGGAAGGCGTTACTTAAAAATAACATGGCTGGATGGATGGACGGAAAGAAAGGAAGGAAGCAAGCAACCAAGGAAGGGTAGACAGAAAGAGAAAAGGAGAGAGGGAAAGGAAGATGAAACAAAAGACAGAGGTCAGGTAAGGAAGGGGGAAGTAGTAGAAGACTTCTAATTTAGGCGCTTTTTCCCACTATTCTAAGGATGTCAGATCCAGGTTAATGCACCTAGATAATGCTATTTTCATCCACTGGCATTCTGAACTTTATTCTCAAATATACTTTTAGGATCACATCATGATCTGTTTCTATATATGGAATTTTAGAAAGTAAGCTGATAAAATTGCGTTGAACTGGAGGGTTCTTCTTTAAAAGTTCAAATGAGTTTCAGACCACTTAAGAAGTACTGAGAGGTTTGTACATTAAAATATTACATCTGAAAACAAAAGGGGAAAAAGCCAAACTCTTCAAGGTCCTTTTATTACCTAAGGAGAAAGTGTTGCCTTATTAAGAGAAACACAACTGGAAAATAAGAATAGCATTTCCATCCAAAAGAGATGTTTTGAGGAATTTACAAACAAAATATAGAAGAGCAGACTCAATGCAGAGAAACCCACAGCTCAGAATGGGATGAGACTGATCTCTGTGTTGTTAGAACAAACACCTAGTTGGACATGTCATCTTTTCCTCAGCTGTTCTTATTCTTTAATGTGGTATTTTATACTTGTCCCACCTGCCTTGCCAAACATCACTCTCACTAGCTCCTTTTCAGCTCCCTATTCAAGCTCCTTCTGTTCTTCCTTTACTCCAGGCCATTCTTTCTGTCACATATGGTCATTTCTTCCAATTCATACATATTCAAGTCACATCTACTTTTATCATCCAGCTCAATATGCCTCTTTCACAAGTCTCATCTATCAGCACACTCTCTTTTTAATGTTCATGTAGCCATATAAACGAGAGTCTCTTGGTGTCCATGTTCTAGGATCTAGCAAAGAAATTTATGTACATGCCCCATCCAGCTTAAAACTGAACATCGACTGAGTGACCAACAGATACTTAATGAGAAGTGGAATTCTGTCTCTAACACTTGGGCACCATAGTCCCTTGCAGTCATTCTATTTGTTCAATAAACTGTTACCCATGATGTAAGGGACAGTTCTACACAAACAGCCCTAACTCAGACCCAAAAGCCTCAACAGGAGTAGGTAGCCAGCTGCATCTGAGTATAGCACATTCAAACTGATTCACTTTCATGCTACAATAGGGGCTTACAATTTTGCACTGGGCACAGAAGAAGAAGAGATCAGTTTCAGGAGATTAAAGCACAGCTGTGGTGATACACTTGATTTTTGTTTTCAGCTAGTGTTTGGTGACATTTTTAGAAATGTTAATTCAGTGCCAACACATCAGCATTTCTGGCAATACAAGAATCATTCCTAGAACGACTTCCTGGATTCTTATTCAAATTTTGGCCCTTCACAGGCTGGAAAAAAAATTTACTCAAAGGTTCCAGTGATGTAGACGACAAAAACACACTCGGATCGAGCATAAAATAAAGAGCTGAGATTAAAAGATGAGACCACATAAAGGACAACTATAATCTAGGGAAGCATGTTCCAGAAAATAGAAAGCACTTTTCCCTGAAACTCACATCATCCCCAAAAGCTATGATTTACTACTCACATAACCCAAGTCTTATTTGGATTTAGTAGCATAACCCCATACTGCTCTCTCTCCTGTCTCTTGTATACTTGTGGGCATCAAACTAAAATTTTCTCTAAATGTAGTGCCGGGGAAGGAAGGGAAAAATAATCCATGAATGAAACTTTACTACATGCTGTGCATAATCACTGCCTTCTTATTGCTATAGCAAGGTGTTTTTTAAAAGGAAGACTACATATTATCATGGTAGTTTTTCTGAGACTCACAGCAAGCACATTTAAATTGGGTAATCATTTAAAATAATGCCCGCAAGAAAAAGTAATTTGAAGGAAAAAGAAGATAAATAAGATGGAAGGGATAGCCTACAAGATATATAAACATTTATAATACACTGTATTAGCTAGTACAGCTTTTAGTATATTAATTTCTGCCATTACATGTGTATGCAGATACACAAAGACAGAGACAGAGGACCACTACTGTGTAAAACAGATCAAAAGTACGTAGTAAACTACTCCCTAAGCCCAATTATAGCCAGTAAAAGGTGAGTTACAGCTGGGTCTTTTCCAAAGTGTATTTTACCCTGAGCACAGCGATACTATCACTTAATCACTGTGGTTGTGCCCCACCTTTATTTTACACACTGAACAAGGAATGGGAGGAAATCACTGGAGAATAAACTCCAAGTATCAACTTCACTAGTAGCATTGCTATTTATAGCAAAAAACTGGTGTGAAATATTTTTAAAAGTTTAGGCATTTATCACACACATCTATATATTAAAATGCACAATATTATGAAAGAGAGACCACTCAATGCTTTCTACTGACCACAAGAGCATACTAAAGATGAAGAACAATAGACTCTACCACAACATTTAGATAATTCAAATGGAAATTCTCAAAATGTTATATAATCACATTTTTGTATAAAAGGCTACTACAAAGTTTTAAGTACTAGTATTAGCAACTTTTATTTTAATGTTGTAAGTTTTAAACAAATAAAGAAATGAATAAATTTTTTCTATTTTTCTTTAAGAAATGGAACATATACTCCTAAGTAAACATCATGTATTTAATGTTTCAGTGATATGAATGTCCTCAAGATATTGTGAAATTTCCCACGTAACTGACGGTGTCATCAGGTTCATATAACTATTATCCACCTAAGCACCAATGACATTATTTGAAATTTTAGTTTAATACACAACACTACAAGTGGTGATATGAAAAATAATGAATAACAATAGGTAAATTTCTATTTCAAAAATATGAGAATTCTTATTAATGATCCTGTACTAGGAACTAAAATACAAGTAAGAATAAGAAGTAGCCACAGTGTACTAAACTCAAATCAAAGTGGATCAAAGATCTAAATATTAAAACAGAAACACTAAATTTACTGGAGAACAGAATAGGAAGAACCCTCGAAGACATAGGGGTAGGAAAAAATTCATGAACAGAACCCAGACTGCACAGGAAACAATACAAAGAATCAGTGCTTGGGACCACATGCTATTAAAAAGCTTTTGCACAGCAAAAGAAATCACCAACAGAGCAGGGCGAAAACCCACAGACTGGGAAAAAATTTCTGCTAGCTATCCGTCGGACAAAGGTTTAACATCTAGACTATACAAAGAACTCAAAAAAATTAAACCTCTCAAATTAAGACCCAATCCAAAAATGGGCAACTGAAATGAATAAACATTTCTCAGACGAAGAAATAAAAATGGCAAATAAATATATGAAAAAATGTTCAACATCACTAGTCATCCGAGAGATACAAATCAAAACAATGTTAAGATTCCACCTCACTCCAGAAAGAACCGCATGCATGGAAAAATCAACCAATAACAAATGCTGGAGGGGCTACGGGGAAAAAGGAACCCTCCTCCACTGTTGGTGGGAATGCAGACTGGTCCAGCCACTGTGGAAATCAATATAGAGATTCTTCAAAAAACTACAACTGGAGGTTCCATTTGACCCAGCTATTCCCCTACTGGGGATCTTCCCAGAAGAATTAAAATCGTCATACCACAAGGACGTATGCACCACCATGTTCATAGCAACACAATTTGTAATAGCTAAGTCTTGGAAACAACCTAAATGCCCAACAACCAATGAATGGCTAAAGAAAATGTGG
>PVJO010009768.1:0-67763 GCA_004026905.1 Hystrix cristata
TTCGTGAGTTTTACCTATTTTATCTTCCAGCAGGTTGTTTTGATTTTAACATTTAGTTCTTTGATCAATTTTGATTTAGTGGTGAGAGATATAGGTCTAGGTTCATTCTTGTGCATGTGGATGCCCAGTTTTCCCAACACTTAGTCTTTCTGTGTTCTCTCCAGCTCATTACCTTTTTTCTTCAAGTGCAATAATTTGAACAGTACACGGCATTCTGAGTACACAGCACTCTCGTTCTCCAAATTCCTGGGATAATATTTTGTACCTTTCTGATGGTATGACATTTTGTGGGCCATTTTTCTCGATAATAGCCTACTGGATTAGTGTCTTTACATATATACTTTGTGATGTCATCAGTCCCCTTTTCTAAGCTGTGTCTGAGAGAAACCCTGTCAAGCAGCCAGTAGAATGTGAATCATTTCTTCAGTAAAAACAATGTCTTGTATTTGCTCTCAGTGAAATTTACCAGTTTGTTGGCTGTTTTCCAGTCACAGCTTCAGGGGTCTGCTCTGCAAATCTCCTACCGTGTTGTGACGCTTCTGGTGCTCCGAGCTCATATCACATGCATCTGTGTGAACGTGTTCCAGAAGATGTTAGAACTCAGCTGAATCCATTTATTCCTCCCCATATTTCCCCATCTCTAAAACTGTCTCCTTATAATTTAGAATAGTGGCCAATGTCACGGCAACTTTTTGGAAAATAGTTTGATGTAGAATCTTAGAAATTTTATAAAATTAAAATATTTGATACATATAAAATATCTAATACTTATGTGTAAGGTACAAAGCAGAAAGACAGTATGAATATATACATACTTAATATTCAGCTAAAGCAAAAGGGTCTTGCCAGTAACTGCTGGTCCTTCCTGAATTACGTCTCTCCCTCCTCCCCAATTGTAACCGAAATTTATCCTTGTCTCGCTTCTCTCTAGGCTTCATTATATAGATACTTCTCTAAACATTGTAAACAGTATTGTTTGTTTAATTTTATAGAAATGTATATTCTAGAATTTGTTTTACTAAACATTATGCTTTCATTTATGCATTTATATAGTGATCATCGGTTATTTTCAACTGTCCATGATATTCCAGTGTTTACATTTGTTCTATCAGTAGGCAGTTTGGAGTTCTGTGTGTATGTGCATTTGTGTGTTATTTCATACTATACTGTCATAAACATTCTTGTAAGAATTTCTGTAGGGTTTATACTGAGAAGCAAAATGAGCTACGTGCGTCTTTATTGGTATCATATATTGTCAAGTTCCATTCCAAAGTGGTATTTCTGAGTTCATATTCCCACCATCAGTGTTCGAGCCCTCCTTGCTATAGTGTTCCGTATCCTTGCTATTCTGGCAATGCTAGACTTTATTTTTTACTTTTTGTAAATCTGAGAGGGTAAAACCATGTCATAGTATTATTACCACTGAGATTGGGTATCTTTTTCATACATTTTTTTTCATGTGGCTGCTTTTTTCTTTGAAGTACTCACTCACGTCTTTTTATCCCATTTTTGTATGGACCCACTTTCTTTTCAAATAATTAACAGAGTTCTTTGGATATTCTAAAGTGCTAACCTGTTGGTTAAATTTTACAGAGATCTCCAGATTTATGGTTTATTTTTTACTTTATCTGTTTTAGTGAACTTATAATTTGAATGTAACGAGATGTGTTAACCTTCCTGGTAAAATACATCACATTTTTCTTATTTAAGTGATTTTATCTATAGCAATGTCAAAACTTACTTTTCTTCTAAAATATGGGTTTTTTACATTTAAATATTTAATCCACTGGAATTGTGAAGTTTAGGATCCAGTTTTATTGTTTATTCATTTGCTAACCAGTAGTCTCAGTATCATTTATTTTTTATGATTTCATCTCCATCAACATCAAGATTGTGTGTGTGTGTGTGTGTGTGTGTGAGAGAGAGAGAGAGAGACAGAGACAGACAGACAGTATGTGTGTTAAAATTCAACTTGATCCTAAGGTCTATTACTACAGTGGCCTATTAAACAACATGAAGCTTATCTCATATAATAAATAATCTGTAAGTAGCATGTAGTCTGGGAAAAGATCATTTAATTTAGGCTGGCACAGCAGTTCAACATCCAGGTCTAGGCTTCTTTTCCATTTCATCTTTACTATCCATAATGTTTTCCTCCTAGTTACAAGATGGCTATTGTATCACCAAAGCTTCCATCTTTGTTCAAGTCAAGGGAAGAGTATTAAGGGAAAAGTTCTGATCTTTGTCATGCATTGGCTTTTAATTTTTCCTTTGGACTTACATATAACTTTTCTTATATAGAACTGTCATATATGCCACTTTGGATAAAAAAAAAGCCTGGAAATTAGACTGGGGACCTGTTGGTGAACCTATGGCCCACACACCGCTGGGGGCTGTTTGTATGATTAAAAGCTCTGAAAGGTTCCCCTTCACTGGACTAGGCTGTATAATTGAGTAGCCTCCTTTCCACTGCAGAGGAAAGGAAAAAAATGAATCAAGGTTGAAACACGTACATCCCCACCTCCCATCCTTTTTAAAATTATAAGACGGAATCTCATTAAGTCGCTGAGTTTCCCATGTTGGGCTCTAACTTGTAATCCTCCTGGCTCAGCTTCCCAAAGTGCTAGGATTACAGGTGTACACCTCCACGCCTGGCTTGTTTTCATTTTTAAAGTGACCATTTCCAATGTTTTATGACTGAATATGACTCAAGTAAATTCCCTTAAACTCCTAGCTTGCTAAAACTTTTATTACTGGTTTTTGTTTTTAACGAGTGAGTATTCAGATGCTTTCTGTATGTTAAGATAATCTGTTAAGATCATCATGATTTTTCTACTTTGCTTCATTAATATGAGTGCATGAATATGCTATCTGATGTTTCAGCAATCATAAAATTCTTGGAGTGTGCTCAATTATGATACAATATTGTCTTCACACTCTGTAGGATGTTTGCCTTTTTTGAAATTTATACTCATGAGTAAGAGTAGTCTTTGTCTTTTCCCACATTTTCCTATGTGGTTTTAATTTCACAAAAGAAGTTATTAAATACTCCATATTTCTAATTTTTACTCAAAAGGTTTTAAGATTAATTTGTCTCCATCATAAAATAGTTATGCAAGTGTAGACAAGCTATTCAGTTTCACTGAAGCTCTACTTTCCTTATAAACATGAATAACAATAGTGTTAATTTCATGTGATTACTAAGAGAACTAATTAAAATTATCCATGTGAAGCACATAGCTCATTGGCTGACATACAGTCAGCACAGAAAAATGACAGCTTTTGTAACGTTGTAGTTAGTCCCTTTCATCCATAAACATATGGATTTTTTGCTTTAGGAAATTGCCAAGCATCAGAAATCAGGTCTGAGGGAACAGGGTCTAGACCGTTGGCTTAAAATTCATTTGTACTATTTTAATAATAGAGCATCTAGCAGTAAGTAGATCCAAACACATTCCCATTATATTTTCAAATTATAATTCTTCATTTAACAAGTTGAACTCATCCTTATGCAAAGTGTTTAGGCTATAACAAGTATGAGACTTGTTAAAGTGTATGGACTGCTAATGGAAGCCATTTGGACAAGGCAGCATGTAGAAAAGTGCTGGAGCCTCCCATTTGGCTGAAGCATCATCATAGACCTGATTTTAGGCACAATTGTGTCCCAAGGGACATTTGGCAATGGTTTTATTTTTGGTCGTTACAACTGGAGTGTTGGAAGTGCTATTGGTATCTAGTGGGTATGGCCGGTGGTGCTGCTGAACATCATGGCCTGCCCAGAGCAGCCCCAGTAAGAAAGGATTATCCAGTCTAAAACGTCAACAGTGGTGGCTAAATGTTGCACAAGGCAAGATGATTTGCTAACACAGCATCTCTATGTATCTCTTGGGTTTCTTCAAAATTCCACAATTCCAGACTCCATCAGTAGATGTTCTATTTCAAATCAGTACAGCCCCAAGATGTGGGTTTCTAAATACCTGGGTAAACCTGATGTAGGTGATCCAGGAAGTTAGCTATAACAAATAATGAAATAGACAACAGTGAGAGCATATCAATAATTTACCAACTAATAGAAAGCAATAAAAAAGAGTGGTGGGCAACAGAAGAAATATTTGTTCTTAGAGCTCTGTATTCAGGAGCAGCCAGACCCTCACAGGCTTGTTCTTGTGGTGGTGACGATAATTTAAGTCATGCCGTGGACAAGCAACACTTGGAACCTCCCACTTGGCTGAAGCATCATCGCAGCACCTTGGCGTGGCGCTGGTTTCTTACCCTGGTCACACACACAGCACAGTGGTACTCTTTCTGTCATTATCAAGCATTTGTGCTCAGCCAGCCACATTGTCAGGGTCATTCAGTGGTGAGAATCTGCTGTCATTCTAGGCAGGCTGCAAACAAGACCAAGCAATGAAGATTAAGTTTATAGTACTGTTCTCAGAAATGTATTTGTTACAGCCCTGGTTATAGGTAGGGCTAGGGATACCTAGAGGAAATTGCACATCAGATTTTATCCTCCGTTGCCAAATTGTTCAGCCTGATTTTCTGACCATCCATTTTAGTTGCAACATTAACTACTCAAAAATTCATTTTAGGGCTCCTCTTTCTTTAGTGCTTTTTAGCGAATGCTGTGTATCTCTTACAATTTTCCAAGAATTGTTCTAAGTACTTTGTCATTTTTTACAGTAACCAGATGAAGTAGATGCTATTGCTATTCCTACTTTTTAGACAATGAAACTGAGGCAGAGAGAGGAAGGAGTAAATAACTTCCACAGACACACAGCTAGAACAAGTGGGGACCTGAACCTGATATTCTGGTTCTGGAGACCAGTTCTTGACCACTTAACTAAATTACTTCTCTGATATTTGGTAAATAGTCTGTGACCATTAAATTGAATGTATAAAATGTTCGTATCTCAGAAGTCTACTGCTTTAAGACCTGCACTTTTAAGTACATGCCCTGCTTTACACATTTGAATTTTTTCTTCTGCTTTATTTCTGCAAATCTTCTAAGGACTTTAATGCCCTGGACTCTGAAATATCTGCCCTAGATCTTCCCACGGTTGCCACATTGGGTTCTATAGAGAACCACTTACTAGCAACTGAAGTATCATTTCTGAGAGAGAAGAGAAAAACTGAAAAGTGAAAACAAGATATATTAATTGGTCAGAAAGGGAGTAGTTTTGGGACATACCATGGGAATATCATTCTGCAAATGAATTTTCTTTTTTTTTTAATTTTTTTTAACCAAGAACATGTATTGGTACATTGTATACATAATGATAATAACCAAGATGGTTATTTTATACCTGTACATGATGTATCTTGGCTTTCCCCTTGCTTCCCCTCTCCTCCCTTCCATTCACCCACCCCTCCCTATTTGCAATAAGTTTATTTACATTTTCCATTTTTTTCCCTTTCATCTTACTTTTCTTTTAACCTTCCTTCTTCATCTCCCTTTTCCCTATCTAGTTTTCCTGTCTTTTGAACACTATTTTTTTTAATATACAATATCTATTCTACCCCTTTGTCCTTATTTACACTTATGGTTTCTCATATCAGAGAAACAATTCGATGTGTACTGATAAGTGTCTGATTTATTCTACTTAATAGTATGTTCTCAAGCAACATCCATTTACATAAAATAGCTCTAGTTTATCCTTCTTTATGGCGGTGTAGTACTCCATTGTGTAGAAAAATTCAATTATTGCTTTTTGGATTGCCTGCAACAATCTCCATGTTTCATTCTCTCTACTGCTTAGCTGGTCCTGGGCTATTAGGTGTAGGATGACATCAAAGAGGTGTTAGTGTCAGTGAGTGACTTCAGAGTGCGTTCTGACCAACTCAGAGCAAATTTTGATTTCTCACCTTAGCCTGGTCTTCCATTTGGATTTGAAAGTTGACTATAATGATAAAGCTAATCCATTACACTGACTACTTTTTAGTTTCCTACCTGAGAGAGGAAATGTGGCTAAAAGATGATGGTGAGAACAGTATTCAGCTAAGCAGTTGGAATTTCTACCACAAATTAATGACATTGTTTTGTACTATCTATTTTTTATATTCTCTGGGAACTGCATTAGGAATTTTTTATACTATTTACCTTTAAGCAATTTTTGTGTCCATCATTTTGGTTTATTTTGCTTATTAATAGTTTTAAAATTTTAAAGTATTCAATGCCTCATTTCTGGGTTGCTAAAATTTAAAAGTTTCAATGAAGCGTTATGTCTGAAAGTTTCAGTGTGGTTTTCCACTGTCGGTGCTTCTGGCAGTACTAAGTAGGAGAGTGAGTTTGTAAAGTAGAGACATTCAGTAATGCTGATGCTGATAGCAAAGACAATCAGTGCCACAGGTTGTGACCCCCTTACTGTCAACAGATTGCATGGCCTGGAATGGCCTGGAAATGCTACAGTTTGTTTATTTGTTTATATCTCTTCCTCAAGCCAAATAGATTATAGATAGAAATTCCAGCCACACCAGGGGTCATTTATCTAGTATCTGTGGATACTTTTAAAATATGGTTGGTATTCTGATAATAAATAAAAGCCTACTGAACAGCCAAAATTGATGTCAGAAAGCCAAAAACAATAAATCCATGTGTTTATTCACCAAAAGGCCCATAATCAGAGTGTATTTGCTCTGGTGTTAGAATGCTATAATTGTTCTGATAATTAGGATTTCCAGACCACAAGACTATAGAAAGCAGGAGAAAGGAATGAATGACAAACTCCCTAAACAGAAGCAAACGTTTCTTGTCGATAGCTAAAAAATGAGCCAAACCCTTTAAGTCAGAAAAATTAAAAAGGCAATGTACCCTGGAGGTGTTACAATAAGCCGCCAGCCACATTAAGGGTACAACATAATTATTTAATGTGATTACAATGAGTCTAAGTTATAAACAATAGCTAAATTATATTTGACATAGGCCATTTAATAAAGCAAATGTTTAGAATCTCTTTAAAAAGAGATTAACCCATTTCCCTTGAGAAATTAGAAAACAGCACCTAATAATGTGACAATACCGTATGAAAGGTGTTGTTTACCTAAGATGTTAAAGAAGGGGCCTTTTGGTATTGTTCAGAGTAATAATTGTCAGGTTGTCAAATCCTTTATTGTTTAGCAAGACACGGGAGTCCGGAAGTGATAGAGTAGGTACAAAATAAAAATGCCACCTTGCTCATTCTTGGGAATTTACCCTCCATGCCTTTGGTGCATGCACACAAAACCAGGATGCTCTGTTACTTTTTTTTTTTTTTAATTCTTTCTTGTTTTCTGCTGTCATCCTAGCTCCTGCTGTCATGGAAGATTTCAGCTTCTGCATTTGACAGTTCTTCTGGGCTTCTCTGTAAGACTGCTTAAAAATCTGCTCCATTCCAGCATAGCACAGTTACTGCAGGAAGTGACCATCACATGAAATCGAGTTATCTCATATGCTGTAGGGTCTATTACAGTGATAATTGCAAGGTGCCCAGTGTGCCTGAAATGAATTTGAGGGCTTTGTGCTTAGCATCTTTTAGAAATTAAATTTTTATTCCGGAAAACTAAGTTGGGATCCACAGTAATGAAATTTTAGTGGGATTTTGCTTTACTTCGTGGGCTGCTAATGGGGGTCCATGCTCAGTGATAGGACCAGCAGGCATCACAGACTCAGGATAGATAGGTGAGTGATACTAATTATTTTACTCTGGAAGCATGTTGGAACAGAAAGTTTCTTCACAGCTCCTCAAGTTGAGCTGATTTGCATTTCGATTTGCTTCCTGAAAAATCAGAGGTTCAGGAAATATTTCTTGTTTTGCAAATTTCAATCACTATCTTCAGAGCAGTGGGAAAATTGAAGTGTCTCACTATGTGATGTAGCCACAATCACTTCCTGGTGATCACATGCGTTTAACAGCCATTTCCTGAGTACAAACTGTGTACATAGCATGGTGCTAGTGCTGGAGTTATAGGCAAGGAGGAGACGGAATCTTCCCTCAGAATGTTTTCATTCTACTCAGAAACAGATGAATACAGGGGAATGCATGAATAAATATTGGGGCAGGTGCTCAGACGAACATCAGTGGTGGTAGGAGGGAAAAACAAAGGCAAAAGGCTATCTCAACTGGGATGATTACATACATTCAAGGGTTAAACCTGAGCAGTGAAGGAACCAGCTACTCCTAAAGCTAGAAGAGCACTGAAGGTGGAGGGAGGAGGCAGTACAGCAGCCCTGGAAGAGAAAGGGCTTGTCATGTTCACGGAACTGAATGAGGCCAGCGTGAGTGGCCCAGTGAGCTGCAGAAGGCTGGAGTCAAAACCAGCAGTTTGTATCCCATGGGGAAGCTTATAGGTAGGACAAGACAGGTGTTTGATTTATCCTACACCATTGAATAGTTTATAGCCGAGGAGTAGTCTGGTTGCATTTATATTCTGAAAAGATCCCATTGGCTTGCTAAGACAGTGGACTGGTAGAGAAAAGAATGGAAACAAGGAGATTAGTTGAAGGTGTTGGAATGCTTCAAGCAAAGGTGGTGAGAGCCTGGGCTGGGGGATCAGCAGTGAGGTTGCCGTGGATGAGACAGGTGACATATGCTATGGAGGTGGCAGAAATGGGAACTGCTGATGAATGGATATCAGGGAACAGGATGAAGGAGGAACAAAGAATAAATCCTGGTCTTGAGGCTTGAAAAACTGGATAAATGGCAGTATTTTCAGAGGTGGGGAAGATGTGAGAGAAAATTCAGTGTCTATTGTTATCCTGGTGTTGAAATGCCTATTAGCCATCTGAATAGAGAAACACACTTGAATTTTCACCAGCTAGGTCCCCTTTAGGACTGTAGCTGAAGCATGGTAGGTTTTATCTTTAGTAAACATTAAATTATGGGGAATCCCCCCTTAGTTTTATCTCATTTTGCTACAAGAATAAATATGTCTCACGAGCAGGTGCATGCATATGCCTGTAGACACATACACACACGCGCGCGCACGCACACACGAAAGCTCTCTGAGATTCTAAGAATAAATTCAAGGCTAGGATTCAATCAGCTGTGTTCTGATGAAAGCTAAAAGTCAAGTTAGTTCATCCTTGTTTAGTATTGGTATATGAGGTTTAAACATTTCACAGCCAAAAAGGAAAACAGATGTAATTTTTGTGCTGTAATAAATCACAATAAAAAACAACTTATACTGTAAAAAAATGATGACCCTTAAGATCCTGAAGGTTCTGGGACCCTCTAATGCCTTGATAGGAAAGGGTACAGACTTGCTTCTCTTTGCCTTTCTGTGACCTCTCGAGAGTGATTCCTTCGTGACTGTCCGGATCAGACAGCGAGGATAATGGAGGCAATTTTTCAAGTGTATTCCCACCTTCGTTTAGTTTGTTCTCTGCCCTGAAAAGTTCTAGAATTGGAAAAAAGAACTTCCACATCCTGAAGAAGATTTCCCTAGTTACCACTGGCATTAGCAACTTCTGGTAGCCTTGATTTTCTTACTCAGATTAGTGTTCTCCTCATAAGGACAAGGCAAGAGATTGGGGTAAAAGATTTTCTTTTTAAATTCAAGACTTAGGATAATTGCTCTTTTCCTTTCTAGACAAATGAAAAAGTTTTGGAATAAACATCAGCATCTTTTTAGATGGGTAAAAATTGGTCTGAAAATCAACATAGGATTTGTGTTCTTTGTTGTTGTTGTTGGGCCTGCCACAGAGCAGCCACAGTACCACACCGCAGAGCAGGGCGCTTTAATAGCAGAAATGTATCTTCTTAAAATTCTGGAGGCTGAAGTCCAAAATCAAGGCATCAGCAGGGTTGCTTTCTTCTAACCCCTCTCCCCGCAGCCGGCAGCTGGCTGTCCAGCCCTGGCCTTCCCTCTGGGTATGTGTGTGTCCCAATCCCTTCTTCTTACAAGGACGCTACTCATATTGCATCATATAATCTGATTCTACCTTATTTACTCTCTAAAAAGTCAAATATGGTTACCTCTAAGTCAGTGGGTGTTAGAATTTCAACATAATGAATTTTGGAGATGACAGTTCAGCCCATCACAGTCTGTCTTATTTAGCCCCCCCACACACCAAACTTCAGTCTTGTGGTGTAGAAACTTAGAATTTATGGCCTTTCTTTCAGCAAAGGAAGTTTAACAAAGTTTCAATGCTGTTAACTATTCTTCTTACATGCTTTGTAGAAGACAAGTCAATACAAATCCCTACTACTTTACTCAGTCACCTGCTCTGTGAAAAGTTTTTTGCTCAGACTCCAAAACCTGCAGTTGATTACATACTCTTACATCATTGTGAGCCCCGCACCATGATTCTTTACTTGCATCTCTAACTCTGATTGGAGTGGAGAATAAAGTCAAAGGCTGTGTTTAACTTTGCATTCTAGTATTTCGCCTAGTAAGTGCCTAGGAAATGAGAAGGTAAAATATATGCAGGTACAGACAGCTTGTGTTTCATATAATGTCAGTACAGGTAATCTTTTGTTCAATTCTTAGAATTTGGTAATAATTTAATTCCTTTACTCTTATAACCTTCACAGATTACTATTTCCATTTTCACAGAAATTGCTGTTGTTATGCAGCATTCCAAAGCTTAGATCCCAACTGCAGTTGATCATTTACTTTTGGGAGATGATGATCATAAGCAGTACCATTCATTGGCACTTAGTATGTGTTAGCCTCTATAAAATCTAATTTTGAGGATGTGGAAATGAAGACTCAGTGAATTAAGTAATCTGCTCACGGTCACTGAATTAAAAAATAACAGGCACGATATTAATAAAAGTGCATTTTTAAATGACTAATTTAATACATATAAAATGATCTTGCACTGTATTTTCAACTCACAAGTCTTTTACAATGAAATGAATGAGCAAAGCCAGTTCTTTGGGGAGGCTTTGTCTCATACTAACCCAGCTTTGGGTTACTGTCACTCACCTGTCCTGCTTCACCCTGCTTCCTAATGCCTGGGGGGTAACAGAGTCTTCCTTTGAGGGGTCCCCAAAGATGGCAGCCACTCTCAGGGAGGCACAGGTCTGCCTGGCTGCTGAGCTCAGGAATCTGGAGGCCATTTCCTAGCCTACCACTTTGTCTAGAAGTGAGATTTGGCTTCCATGACTGCTTTTTCTCTTCCTCTTCTCCTAGATCGGAATCATGTCCACGTGGAGTAAGACCAGAATAATACAGTTTGACTGAAATACTCAAGACTAAAAGTGTTTCAGATTTCAAGTTTTTCAGAATTTTGAATACTTACATTTATATAATGAAGTATCTTAGGGATGGGGCCCAAGTCTAAACACAAAATTCACTCCCTATATACCTTATACATATATCCTACAGGTAACTTGATGCAATATTCTAATAATTTTGTGCACAAAACAAATTGTGTGCATTGAATGATGAGAAAGCAAAGATGTAGCACTGTCCAATCACTCATATGGACGATCTGTAGTAGCTGGAGAAAAAGGAACATGCCAGCCAAGGGGAGCTGGGAGGGTTTTCTCATGTGCATGCTGCATCAGCTGTGTTGTGTGCATGTGCTTTGTGACCATCACATGAAGTCAGGTGTTGAATTTTCTGCTTCTAGTGTCATATGTGTGTTCAAAGGGTTTTGGATTTTGGAGCATTTCTCATTTTGGATTTTTAGATTAGGGATGCTTCACCTGTGCTTTTTACTCTGAGGTGACCCAGTCTGCTAGTAAAAATACACACTTGAACAAGAGCAGGACGCTGAAACAGTGAAGGAGGCCAGTCTTTTATCGTTGTCTCCCATGAGCTATAAAACACCCTGGCAGAAGGAGACTATTGTAGACTTCCCGGAGAAACAGGTCAGTATTTCCGATGATAAAATCCTGAAAGCAAGACGTGACAGAAGCCGAGTGCAATGAAACAAGGAAACATGCAGAAAATAAGAAGCATGGCCAGGAGTTTCACAGAAGTGAAATGAGAGACCTTTCACTGCTAGGGTTTTATTCAAAAGTCAATTTTTTTTGTATTTTTCTGTTAGAGTATAGTTGGGCCCCTGAGGAAAAGCTGAGAGCGTCAGGGAATGGAGGCCTCAGGAAGCAGATTCTGGGCCTCATTCAGTGAGGAAAGTGGCAGGTGACTGCTCCTTTCTCACAGTTAGCTCCTAGGACACAGGACGGGTTTGTCTTGCCTTTCTAGAGTGTGGGGAGGGGATGTGGTAACTGATAATCTTTGCCTTCCCTTGACTCAGAGACAGGTGGTGTGACAAGGCCACAGAAGACTGTCCCAAGGAGAGTCTCAGGACTTGGGACTTCTAGTGGAGAGGGCCATTAGTGGTCCATTCTGCACTGCACTTTACTTGAATTTAGTGACTGAACAAGAGACATCAATTTTGCCATGGCTTCTGTGGGTCAGGAATCTGGGTCCTCAGGGTCAAGTCCTCTCCCAGGTCTGAGTCAGCACAGGCTGTGGTCATCTCAGTGGTCAACTGTGGAGGGTCACCTCCAAGCTCACTCACATAGCTATTGGCAAGTCTCTAGTCCTCACTGGCTGTTACCTAGAGAGCCCCATTGCTGACTACATGGGCCCCCTCAGTGGGGCAGCTGGCCAGATGGACAAGAAGACAGCAAGACAGCCATACTGCATGGCACCCACGGTCTCTTAGTGACCGTGGCATCCCGTCCTTGCTGGTTCCCATCAGAAGCAAGCCACTAGATCCGGCCACACTTGGGAACAGGAATTGCACAAGATGAGAACCCCCCAAAACAAGAGTCACTTTAGCCCTTCTGAAGGGCTCCTCTCTTTTGAACAACATGGTGGGACTTGAGGTAGGAGACTGAATATGTTTCCGAAGGACATTTGTTTTCTCAGTAATATACTTTAAAATGTAGCAGTGCCATGTGTGGTCCCATACTGCATGTAAAAATAACACAAATGCCATACTGGAAGAGTTCTGACAGTTCCCTAAAGTTTAATCAGATTGCTTTCTATGATAACATCAAGTGAATGGAATTTTCAACAAAGCGCGTAGGAGGAGGTCAGTTATTTTGGAGCAGGGGTCTTCTTGTTTCAAAGAGGGTGCTCACGCTGGCATGAAAGGCCACGTTCGACCAGAGAGAAACTTGAAGAGCTGAAATCCTGGGGAGGTGAGGAGGAGAGGGACAAAAGGCAACTGAGGATGTGGGATCGGGTCCAGGTGAGGCAGGAGAATACCCAAAAGAAAAACTAACTTGGAATTTTTGCCCAGGGAAGCTTGACCCTTCCCACTAGAGAGAAAAGTATCTGTGTTATCAGTCTCCCTTCCACCCGTTTCCGGTGGCCCCGCTGGCACTGGAGCCTGGAGACCTGCAGAGAGAAGAGCCAGCAGCAGCGAGCTGGTCCTCTGTGCGCCACAGCAGCATTCCTCACGTGGAAGAATGCGGAGGCATCACTCAGCCAGCACGCCCCACACAGCCTGTGGGGCTCGGGCATCCCACCAGGGACCTGAGACTCTGCAGTGCCCTTCTGGACCAGGAAAACGCTCTACTAAGTGGTTCATTCTTAGGTCTGTTGGCTGCAGTTTATTTAGGAAAAACAAGAGTTGATTAAGAGTTTCTGAGACACAATGGACTCCTAGGCTAGGAGACAGAGAAGGGAGGCCTGGCGCCACCAAGCCCCCAGCTGTGCACCCTGCAGCTTTCCATGCTGCGGAGGCGCCCCTGCCTCCTGCCTTGCTCGTAGGCCACCCTAAATCAGATGTTTCTGCACAGTGGTGCAGAGCCCGAGTGCTGAGATGAAACAGTTCCGGGCAGAGAGGCATGGTCCATTCCTTGGCAGTGTTCCAGCACTCCCTGCTCTTTAAATGTGATTTAGAAGAATTTGAAGTTTTAGGGTTTTGTGGTTTTTGGTTTGGTTTTTTTTTTTTTTTTTGACTATAGAGACAGCTTATGGACTCTGTATGTAGCCTTTATTTAGCCCACAGACCTTGCACAATCTTTATTTTTACTGAAATACTGAATCTTGGCCTTAGGCATTTCATGGCAAGTGAATGGGTTTTGCTCACCATAGCAAGGCAGGAGGGAGGGAGGGACAGGCAGACAGAAGAAGGGAGGCCTTCCAGAACACGTGCTCTGAACCGCAAAAAACGGTGTGCAGCATGGTGTCTCCTGCTGGAGTTGCCCCTGGCAGCCCCCAGGCAGGAGGCGTGTAAGTGACTTTCTGGTTTAAAGTCCCAGCGCCTACTCCCATTCCCTCCAACTACTCCCAGTTGTGATCACTGAAAGAAGCAGAAATAGGAGTCCTCACTGGAAGCTCTTCCTGGTGCCTCAAACCAGCTGGTGTTGTCAAAGGCAAATCCACCCCAGCAGACCTGGATTCCCGTTTCATCTCCACCACTGTGTGGCTCTGAGTAAATGACATTGAGTAGTCCTGTTTTATCAGGCACCTGGCACAGAGCTGGTGCATAATAGACACTCCTAAATGGTGGCTTGCTCCCCTTTTCCCTAAGCAGATAGCAGTGGCTGTCATCACCTCTGTTCAGATTGGGACCCTGTTCAGTCCTCTCCCTCCTCACCCCTCCCCCACATGTCTTTCAGGATGCTAACAGTTTTCTGTTCACCTGGTAGAGCTTGCCCATATCAACTCTACGCACAAGAACACCCTCTGTCTGCATCACTTTTTCACAGGTTGTCAGGACTGTTGGGAAAGAGGAGCCCACCTTTTTTTTAATACGACAGATGGGCTCCACAATCTTGTTACTGGGCAGACAAGCAGGTTATATTAACACCAGAATTATTAATGCATCTGTGACACCTGCAGCACTCTGCCAAATGGCGCAGAGCCTAGAAGTTTTAAAGGCCAGAGCTCAAGTCCAGAGAGGAACTTGGGGGTGACTTAGCAAGGAAGATGAGGACCCAGGCAGATTGGGAGACTAAAAAAATAAAGGATATAAAAGATAAGAATTGGGTTAATATTTGCTATGATTGTGTTATGCTTTGTAGTTCATAGAATGCATCTACATCCTTGTGTTACTTTTTAAAATAATATCTGATTTGAGCATTATTAACTTCAGTCTGTTTATAAGGTACATTGAAAAAGGGACCCGCCCCAAACTGAGCAGTCAGTAAATAATCTAATCAGTACTCGAGCTGGGGTCTTTGGAATTTCATTTTGGTGCTTTTTCTATTAAATCACCATCACTGACTTAATGAAACTGTCTAAGGCACTGAGAGTCTGGATGAAGGACAGAAAAGGGACTGCTCCAAATAGAATTTAAAGCTGGAGAGAAGTTTCACAGGTCAGGCCATGTTTCTTGGCTTCTCACAGAATGAAAATTGGTATCAAAAGATGGGGGAAAAAAATCTCACTTTTCTGTTTATGTAAACTTGATTATGGGGTACAAGTAGGGGCTGAAGGGGAATGTTTGCCATTTTGGGGTTTAGCCTGGTAGACACCCAGAGAGCTGACAGTTCATCACAAGACAGAAATGAGACATTTTTCCTTTAACTTCCAGCTTCCCCAAGCCAAACTGCTATTATTGCTTCCAGTGAATAATCTGTTAAGGGTTATTTATGTTGTCTAGATTTTCAGAAGCATCCCAGTTGTCAGAAAAGCTACCAGAAAAAAATTGGTCCTATTTTTTTCTTCTAAACCATGCTTGTAACTTTGGAAGCATTAATAGTATTCTGTGAGATCCGTTTATTCTACTGTTCTAAGAAAACATAGGCCATTAAGTGATGGTAATTCTTAAAGGACTTCTTAAACATGCTAATAGTAATAGTAACAAAACACCAATATCTACTGAGTGCCTGTTATGTGCACATACTGTTTGAGGAGAGGCTTTACGTTTATGATCTCATTTAATCCTCAATACAAGGGGTGATCGACAAATACAGTGAATGTTTACATTTTTAAAAATTACTACAGTGAAGGACACATTGCCATTAATCCCCCAAAATACTCCCCCTTTCTTCCAACACATTTATCCCAGCAGTTCTGGAAGTCCTCTTTGAGGAGTGTCTTTAGTTGCATTGTCTCAGCTTCAAAGTTCCGAATCAATTTGAAACATTTACCTTTTATGATCATTTCAACTTTGAGGAAGAGCCAGAAGCCACATCGTGCCAGATCTGGTGAATGAAGTAGAAAAGGACACACCACAGTGTTTTTACAAGCCTGTCTTTCTGTTGGAAGGCACCTGGCAGCAGCACTTACTGTATTTTTTGCGCACTTTCTAAAGACACTCATTCAAGAGGACTTCCAGAACTGCTTGAGAAAGTAGCAAGAATCATGGGACAAGTGTATTCAAAGTGAGAGGAAGGACTTTGAAAGGGATTAATGGCAATGTCTGTTTGCCTGTAGTGAATTGTTTTAAATGTTAAATACTCACCATGTGTATTGACAACACCTCATACGTGGAGAAGTTACTGTTTTTATTCCATTTCACAACCAAAAAAGTCGAGGTGAGAGGTTAATGAAATTTGTCACAAGTCTTATGGCTGGACCCAAAGGTAAGGTTTCAACCCAGCCAGTCTGATTTCTGAGCCTGCTGCTTTTCACTGCTCTGCCGAAATGGATGTTATGAAAATCAAAGTCACAAAATCAATCAGTGCACAAAATGGCCTTTAAAAACATCACAATACTTTAACCATAATTACAGAAGAACCTGCAGCGATACATTGGCGCCAGCGGTGGTTTCAGTGCTCTGGGTGTTTAAGGGCTCCGGGGAAATCTCCACAGTAGCAGGCCGGTAGGCCCTGGCTCCTCCCCGCTTCCCTGACTCTGAAGAGATTTGCTGCCAGTGAAAGGAGTAAAGCAGGTGGTTATATCTCCAACTTCTAAATAAACTAAAGACTTTACTAATCATTCACTTGCCAACTGAAATTTAAGAAAATTCAGAATATTACATGCTATTTCAAAGCACAGTTTGTAGAAAGAATAAGCCATAATTTGTACTCAGGTGCTTTTTAAGCATCGTGTCCTTTGAGCTCTGGTCCCGGCTCAGGTGTAGCTGATTCCATGAGCTTTTTCCCAGCTTTAACACTGTTACCTTTAGCTATTTAGGGACCTTTTATAAGTCATATGCTGCTTAATGACCTTGAGTCAGATAGATCATACATATGGTGGTGGTCCCATGAGACTATAACAAAGTTGACTAACACTCCTAGTGCCAAGTGACATCCTAAGCGTCACCACATTGCAGCACGACACATCACTCACGTGTTTGGGGTGGCGCCAGTGACGCATGTACAGGTATCTACAGTCCATAAGACATGGTAATAAGCAGCCGTTACTGGCACGTGTGTTTACTATGCTCTTACCTGCGTTTTAGAAAGTGTACTTCTAATTATATCCAAACAAGTTAACTGTGAAGCAACCTCAGGCAGGTTCTTCAGGGTTCAGAAGAAACCGCTGGGCCCCGCGGAGATGCAGCTCCTTGCATCTGTTGCCCCCAAAGGCCTTGGAGCAAGACGTGGAGGAGGAAGAAGTGACACTGGTGTCCCTGACCCCCGCAGGCCACAGTCAGTGTGTGGCTGTGTCTTAGTTTTTAACCCAAAAAAGTTCCCAAAGTGGAAAATAAAATTTAAAAACATGCATGTGACTCAATCCCCAGCACCAGAAAAGTAAAGTTTATAGAAAAGAATATAAAGAAAATAATTTTAATGCATCTGTACAGTGTGCATGTGTTTTAAACCAGGTGTTATTACAAATAAGTCAAAAAGTTCAACATTTTTCTAACATTGACAAAAGGTTTCGGTAAACTAATGTTAATTTATTATTGCAAAAAGACGTTTCTCTACAAATTTTGTGCAGCTTAAGTGTACAGAGTTTTAAAATCCATAGCAGTGTGCAGTAATATCCTAGGCTTTCTCATTCACTCACCAAGCGCTCGCTCACTGACTCGCCCAGAGAAACGTCTAGTTCTGCAAGATATCCCACAAGGTGTAGAGAGGCACCATTTTTATACTACATTAATAGATCCTTTTTCCATCAAAACTACCAAATTGTTGCGAATCCTAATTTTTATCTCTGCCTTTTTATGAACAAGCAATCACCGAAGCAGATATCATACCATATTTTCCTTTTCTGTGTTTGGATACACAAATACCGTTGTGTTACGCTTGTTTACAGTAACATGCTGGGGAGGTTGTGTCCTAGGAGCAGTAGGCAGTACAACATAGCCTGGGTATGCAGTAGGCTTTACTATATAGATTTTTTAAAGTACATTCTGATGGTTCTACAGCAATGAAATTGTCTAAGGATGCATTTCTCAGAATATATCCCTGCCACGATCAACACATGACTGTATTCCTGTCCTAGGGCCATCTCTCCATGAAATGTCTATCATTGTACGTGGCACAGAGAGATGACATCTGCTTCAGTGATTGCCTGGGTGAGAAAGTCCTGTATATCGATTTGCTTTGCCCATAAAAAAGCAGAAATATAAAGTAGGATTTGCAACAATTCTGTAGATGTAGTGCACAAAGGACCAACTGCTGCGGTATAAATAGTTGTGAGTTAGTCTTTCTAAGACTGCATATCTGTATGTAAATGTTGAGCGCGATGATGTTATACCACAAACCCTGCCACACTTGGAAAATGAGCAGGTGGCAGGCACTGCATTGTCCTTGTGATTCTGCAACAGCCAACATGCAGGCTTTAGTTTATGATTTTTCAATGAAAGAAAAAAAATGAGGATATTCTTTCTAACATATTAGCTTCAGAGGGAAAAAACGTGTGGTTAACTTACAAAGAAGCCCGGACTGAGCAGAAAGGGGTAACCCTTGGACTTGATTGGAGAGGAGCAGTAAGTGAGAGAAGCCCATTTTTTAAATTGGGTCCTTTCCTGGGGCCCAGTGAGTAAATGACTTGGTTCAAATCAGGGGTTGCTGGGTTCTTGCCAAGCAGAGGTTTAGGGAGTGGAACTGTCCCTCGAAATTGTAGTGAGAATTCTGCTCAAGGCCAGAGCGCATCCCACCAGCCACTTCTCGGGTGATTCACAAGGTGAGGCTTCCCTTTGCCAAGTACTGTACACATGTGGCAATGTGGAGAACACGGCTCCCGATGTTCAGGAGCATCCGCTAAGAGAAAACTTGAAGGCTAAAAAAAGGGGGTTACTCCAGTCGTGTAGAGACTCCTCGAACCAAAGTTACTGACCTGAAAAGTCAGTTAAGATACTTTCTTGTAAGACTGTCTTTCATGGGTATTTTTATTGCTGCACTTTAAAATTTTTATTAGTACATATTTACAGTACATAATGATTACATTCATTGTGGGGAGTTGGTACGTGTATATAATGCATCTTAATTCTCTTTACTTCTCCTTCTCCTCCCCCTCCCACCCTCTTCCCACCATCTCTTGGTCTGCTTCCCATTTGCGAAAGATCTGTCTCCCTGTTGCCTATTACCTATCTTTTATTTTGCTTTTTAAGTTATGTATACTTTGGGTAAAACTGTTTAAATCAGCTTATGATTCCATTACGTGTAACATCAGCCTTTTCTTTCCATTTGCTTTCCCCACCACTGGCCTAGATTAAAAATTAAAACTGTAAGTTAACCTGTGACTAATTTATGGTAATAAACTGTGTTCAAACTTAAGTTCCTAGCTCAGCTATACTCAATCACCAAGTTATGAAGCACTGTGTGTGCTTAAATTTTAAAAATTCATTACAGTAAAAGACAAATTGCCATTAATCCCCCTCACTTCAAACACTCTTATCCCATCATTCCTGCCACTCTCTGAAGCTGTTCTGAAAGTCCCCTTTTGTAAGTGTTTTTAGTTGGGCATTTATGGCTACACTGGTGTCTGAATGATTTAAAACATTTACCTTTCATGGTCACAGCGCCAGATCCAGTGAATAAGTTGGATGAAGATACATGGTAATGTTTCTGTGAACCTGTTTTTCTGTTGGATGGTGCTTGACAGCAGCATTCACAAATTTTTTCACATTTTTTTTAGTATCTGTTTGCAGTATGTTCAGTTTGCAGTCATCTTGGGGAGTGGATACATATACATAATACAGCTTGTTTCTCTTATTAATCCTCTTCCCTTTCCCTCCCACCATCCTCTAATTCCCCTTTCCCCATTTTCATTCTTGTTGATATTATTAATCCTAGCTCATGTTTATGACATATGATGTTTACATTCACTGAGGCTATTAGGGTCCCCTACATGGCACGTCTTTATTCTACTTATTTTCCCTTCCCTCCCTCTCACCCCTCGCTCTTAGTCTCCTGGATCCCTTCCCATTTGAAGATCCCTCCTGTCTCCTTCTACCTATCCTTTATTAATCTCTTTCTTTGTACTTTGTCTTACTCAAATGAGAGATACCATACAGTATTTAAGCTTGTGTATCTGGTTTATTTCACTCAACGTTATATTTTCCAACATCCATTTTCCTACAAACATCTCAAATTTGTCCTTCTTTATAGCTCAGGAGTATTCCATTACATATGGATACCACATTTTCTTTATCCCGTTGTCTGTTGATGGGTATACAGGCTGCTTCCAGGATTTAGCTATTATGAATTGTGCTGCTATAAACCTGGGTATGCATGTATTGCTGTAACATGATGTCTTTAGCTCTTTGGGGAAGACACCTAGAAGAGGGTTAGCTGGATCATAAGGAATTTGTAATTTTAGTTCTTTGAGAAATCTCCATACTGATTTCCATGATGGTTATACTAGTTTACATTCCCACCAACGATGTGGATGGGTTCCTTTTTCTCCACAGTCTCACGAGCACTTGCTATTTTTTGATCTCCACATGATTTCCATTCTTTCTAGAGTAAGATAGAATCTTAGCATTGTTTTAATTGCTTTCTCCGATGCCAGAGATGTTGAATATTTTCTCATATATTTGTCAGTCATTTGTACTGAGGTGTGAAAGCATTCACCATATTT
This sequence comes from Hystrix cristata, assembly GCA_004026905.1. Classification (NCBI taxonomy): domain Eukaryota; kingdom Metazoa; phylum Chordata; class Mammalia; order Rodentia; family Hystricidae; genus Hystrix; species Hystrix cristata. Next base: position 20,815 of record PVJO010009768.1, read on the forward strand.
TTGATCATGCTTTGTAAAGATACTTATGCAAGAGGACTTCTAGAGTTGCTTCCCAAAGTAGCAAGAACAATATATCCCATTGTGTTTGCCAAGGGAAGAGAAGTACTTTGAGGGAGATTAATGGCAGTGTATCTTTTACTGTAATAAATGTTTTAAATTGGAACATTCATTGTAGTTTTCAATCATGCATTGTATTATGCACTTATTAGTCATATTCTCTGTGCTCAACCTTGTCCTACACATAAAGATGAATCATGCATTGTTGCTACCTTCAAGAATCTTCTAGTTAGGAGACAAGTGAAATAATAGTTGTGATACAAGGTAATAAATGCAATGCCTGAGTGCTGTGGTTTGAATAAAGATCCTCCAAAGGTCATGTGTTGAAGGCTTAGGCTCTAGTCTGTGGTTCTTTTGAAAGGAGGTAGAATCTTCAGGAGATAGGGCTTTTTGGAAGGAAGTTAGATAATTGGGGGTGTGCCCTTGAAAGGTCTTCTGGCCTCTCCTTATCTTTCTTTCCTTCCCAGCCACCATGAGGTGAGCAGCTTCCCTCTAACCTGTGCTTCTGCCATGTTGTACTGCCTTACCACAAGCCCAAAAGAAATGAGCCTACAAAGCATGGACTAAATTTCTGAAACCATGAGCCATAATAAATCTTCTCTCTTTTTAAGATGATTAGCTCAGGTAATTTGTTATAGTAACAGAAAGCCAACTAACACAGAGAGGTATGTGTTGGAGTACTGTGAAAGCACAACAGTGGACCTTCCCAAATGAGATGATGTATATGACAAGTCTTACAAAATAAGGAGTATAATACAGGTATCCTAGGCCAAAAGAACTGCATGTGCAAGAACAGCATTTGGGTGAGGGTTAGTGGTGGAGGGTTTGAATTGAGGCTACGGAAAAGAGGGCAGGATCGAGATGATAAGGAAGAATTTGAACTTCATCCACAAAATCTAAAAGTTATAGAGAAACCATTGAAGTGTTTTGAGTGATAGAGTGAGCTTGTCAGATTTTTCTTCTCAGATGTTACTCTGTTGGAAATATGGAGGGCTGACGGAGAAAAGAGAAGAAGAAGGCTGGTTTCAGTAAGGATACTAGTGCAGTACTCCTAGGGACCTAATCTATGGCATGAGTGGTAGGAATAAAGAGGAGAAAAGAAGCAAAGGAGATCGTAATTGAATGTGTAAAGAAAGGACCCATGGGTGACTTCCAGGTTTTTTCATGAAATTTTGTAGAACATGTCTGGAAAAGAAAATATGGTGATGTAAGATTTATGTGAACTTATTTGCAATGAGTCAGAGACATTCAAATAGTGATATCCTTTATTCTAACGTAGAGATGCTCATGTAAGAGGAGTCAAAAAGAGGATTGAGTTGAAACCAGTGACTTGGATGAAGTCTCTTGGTCAATACCATGAGAAGAGCAGAGGCTGAGGAAAGAGCCTGAGAACCCCAACTCTGAAGGCGTGAGAGGCTGTGTGAGCAAGGAGAAGATGGGGAGCCCACTGCGAGAGGGGTACATTTCCTTAGGGGCCCAAAAAAGAAGCATTTGCAGGAGAATGAAGAGATTCAGTGTTTGTTGCCACATAAGGAAGTCTGATAATGTAAGATTTTTAAAATGTCCCCTAGATAAAACAGATTAGAAGTTACTGATGAGCTAAACTGAGCCACTTGGCTGCACAAACAGGGAAATAATGTTAATATTCATTAAACAAATGGATGAGTCATAAGGACCAAGCTCAGGATTCTTGGTCTCTGGATGTTGGTCCTAGAAAAACAACATTAGGCAAAAATGTCTACTTTATTAAACAAAGAGCAAAATTATTCTATTGTCTACTTATTTACACATAATGCCATGCTTAACATAACATGAGGGGCTTACATATAGTCATGCGTTTATAGAACTCAAGTTCTTTACTGCACAGCCAACATTCTAAAATTGGATAAATTGACCAAATATAACCTTTTACAATGACTGTTTCCATAGAGTGTATTCTTACAGAATACTAATCACAAGATACTTTAAATGTCCAGAGAAAATAGTTTTGTATTCTGTATGTGAATAGCTGTAGTCCAATCTTGACAATTTATAGTTGTGTTTAACCCTCACTGTCAGGAAGTCCTTTGTCATATCTCATTTCAATCTCTTCTGCTATATTTTTAGGACTATTTTATCTCATTCTGACCTTAGTGAATAACAGATTGTTACTATCTTCTATATATCAGTCCTTCACATCCTGGTGGAAGAATAATAAATTTTCTTTCTGCTTGGAATTCTGCAGGCTAAATATCGTAAAATCTAAAGAACTGATCTTGCAAAATGCTAAGGAGTTTAACTAGTTAATGTACACAGATTGTTTGTAGGAAGAACCGGCAAGAACATGACAGAAGATGTTTTTAATCGGGAAAAGAAACATGCAAGTTAATGTTGCATTTTTCAGTTGGTTTTTATGTGTTATCCTTTGGTGCTTTGTATATGAATTTCTTCCTTCACAGAAAGAACAGTTTGAGCTTCTTTCTTGAATGCCTGAGAGGTTTAGTTTCTGTGATTACTGATGTTGCCTGGTCTCTGAATAGTTTATGATTCCTCACAGACCATCTGACCTCCCCTTATCTTGGCTTAGAGGTACTGTATATTTGTGCAAAAGAACTTGATACAGGCAAAATTTGAGAAATAAAGTCATAAGTGTCTTCTGGGGGTTTTGCTGGTAGAGATGAGTACTGTTTTGAGCTGCTCCTGGTGGAATCACCTACTGTGTGATGTTTTTCAGTGGATCAGTGCTGACTGAGAAATTATCTGGGCACCAGTTAGTTGCAGCTGTATGATAAACTAGAAACCATTCTTATCATTGATTTGCTTTATCTAAAATGAATGGATATTGATTCTTAATTCCAAACTGACTCAGGAATTTATAATCTAAAAATTTAGAAAGAAAAGCTCCCAATTCTTTGGACCATAAATACTGCATAATTATTTGCACGCTGTGTTAAACACATAGAGAGCTACCTGTAGGTGGAGTATGATTTTAAAAGTTTGCATGGAACACATTTACCTGCATGTTACAAATATTGTTTAACACTGTATAATGCTATCCATGCATTTTCCGCATTTTAGAAGGAAGACTAAAATTTCTTTCCCTATTTTCAGGTAGAAAAAACATATGCCAAAGAAGAAGTGAGGTGGTTACATATTAGGTTTGTAACATTGTTTAGAGTCTAACTCCTGTCACTGAGAAGGAGTTATGTTATTGTGAGTAAGAAGAGAACTTGGTTCTCATAGAAGATCTGGCACTGTGCAACTGTGAACAATTGTCTTTTGCATTTTATGACTCCGATTATACAGCTCTTCAGTTTCTTTTGGGAATAGAAAGGATGTTATTCATCCAAAATAGTTTTACTTACTCTCCTTTGTAGTTATCAGAAAGTCATTCCCATTTGTTACCAAGCAGTTTGGAAATAGATTGAGGAAGAGAGAGAAATCGGCAAGGTGCATGGCACACGCAGAGCTTCGCCCACTGAGATTGCTTAGCACCTGCTGGCTGGTCGGCTAGTGCGATGCTTGATTTTGTCCATCAGTGTGACAGGAAGTCAGGATCTGTAGTCTCTGGATGTCGGTCCTAGAAAAGAGTGTTAGGCAAAAATGTCTACTCTATTAAACAAAGAGCAGCAAAATTATTTTATTGCCTATTTATTTGCACATAATGCCACGCTAGACATAGCACGGGGAGCCTTACCCATAGTTGTGCATTCATAGAGCTGAAGTTTTTCCTACACACCCAGCAACACTCTAAAATCAGATAAATTGACTAAATATAACCTTTTACAATGACTGTTTCCATAGATTGTATTTTTACAAAGTACCAGTCTCAAGATACTCAAAATTTCTAGAGAGGATAGTTCTGTATTGTGTGTGTAAAGAACTATAATGCATTCTTGATAATTTATAGTCATGTTTAACCCTCACTTTCAGGAAGCCCTTTGTCAAATCTCATTGCAGTTTTTTCTGCTGCATTTGTAGGACTGTTCTGCGTGAGAATATCTGGGAGGGCGTTGTTTCTGGAAGAAATTAGCATTTGAATCAGTAGACTGAGTAGAGAAGATCCAGCCTCGCAGGTGTGGTAGACACCATCCAGTTCATAGAGGCTCAAAGAGAACAAGGGCAAAGCGTCCTCTCCTCTCTCCTTGGGGCAGATTATCTCTCTTCTCTTGTCCTTGAACATCAGAACTCCTGTTCTCCGGAATTCAGACTCAAGGACTTAGACCACGAGCTTTCCTGGTAGTTTGCAAATGATATTTTGCAAAAGGGGATTTGTTGGCCGCCATAAATGCATGAACCAATTCTCAAAATAAAGCTCTTTGTGTGTGAGTGCCTGTGTGTGTGTGTGTGTGTGCACGCGCATGTGCGTGTATGTATCTCTATCTGTCTGTCTCCTATTTTTTCTATTGTTCTGGAGAACCCCGACTGGTACAGCAGGTTTTTCTGTTCTAAACTTCTTAGTTTATCATGGTTTCCCAGTTCTGGTGATTTCCGCCATGAAGAAATATGATAATGAAGGCATTGAGAAAGGGGGAAAAAGAAATACAGTTCTGTTCTAGAGGAATATGACTAATAACGTATCTGCAAACAGTAGCCTTTGGTGATTGCTATGTCAGGGTTCAAGAGTGGCCCAGGATTCGGAGCCTTTACTGAAAGGAAATGAGGACCCCAAACTTGATTGCTTCCCCCCAGAGCTCATTTGTTTCCCTCTGTGTTTCTACACCCTGGTCAGAATATCTGCCAGGCTTCTCTGACTACCCAACTGTCACGTCTAGCGGGCATCTTCTGTCCTCACTCTGCATCGGGCACCTGGGTTATTTTTGGCTGCCTGGGCCCCCCACCCTTCCCCAGAGATCCCCATTAACTTGCACTGGGCCAGGGCCCCAGCATCAGGGACTGTGCGCAATTCTCGTGTTCACATGGGGTTGAGCCTCAATGCTCTACAGAAGAGCCCAGCTTATTCTTTTTCCGTAGACTCATCAAAATGAGAAAAATTCAGGGAATATAAGATAGAATAAAATGAGTTATCACTTCTATCCCTCCCTCACCAGGATAAGTGAGGTATATCCTAGTGATCTAGACCTTTTTTCCTGCAGGATACAGTAAGGACTATTATTTCCCAAAGAGTCTCAGAGCTCAAAATTTGACTAGTTCTAGAAGGGGCAACCTGGAGTCATGGGCAGGGTGAGGCCAAGTGCTAAACCTGGGAAAGCCATGCTTTTGGTGACCAGAGTGAGGGCTTTCGGGGCCTATTAAATGGCAAAACTTACAAACTTGCTCACATGTTCTCCCCAGGAGTTAGTAGGGCCAATGGGAGCCAAGATACTGGAGACCTGGGCGCTGAACCTGAAGCCACAAAACCTTGAGGGCCGCAGTATCTGGGGCTAAGAAAGGTAATGAACTAGCACACGCCTGTCATCACACAGACCATAAAGACTTGGACAGTGGGCACGTTGGCAGCAGTCTTTATGGACTGAAGACCAGCTGCTTTGCTCTAAATCTGTGTGCTGTTTAAGTCTCCTGGGATCGTTACACAGCTCTAGGGAGAGGAAACCTTCTTAATCATGGCTGAGATTTAAATTATTGTAAGAACTCGGGGTCAAGTATGATTATATTTAGATGACCAAAAAAAAAATATGGTATTGCTTTCATCCTAAGGATATGGGGCCAATTCTCGTTGCCACTACAAAAGAAGCCAAGTGGTCATGCTTAAACACACTGAACAACTCTATCTCATGTGCTTATAATTTTATTGGGTTTTTATTTGCTTTTGATCTGGCCCAAAACTCTATTTTTGTAGAACAAGTGCATTTTGTGAGCCTGTTGATAAGATGTGCTCCAGAATTTTTAAAATTATTAGTGCATTCATTATAAAAATTAATGGAGATTCACTGTGATATTTCCATACATGAATATATCACGAATTGATATCTGGCCACTCTTCTTCTGTCCTCTTTCCCCTCCCCTGGGCTTCTTTTCCAGACTTTAATAGTCCCTCTTCTACTTTCAAGTAGAAAAATTTTTCGAAAAATCTTTGTTTTTGTTGTTAGTTTCCACAAGTGAGAGAAAACTCTTGTGAATTCCCCCGCACCTTCAGATTGTATTTTCTTTTCACACAGGTTGAGAAACAATTGGTTGTTCATATATTATTCAAGAAAAGGAAGCTGTATTGGTGCAGTAGTACACACCTATAATCCTAGCTACTTGGGAGGCTGAGGCAGGAGGATCGTGCTTTTGTGGCCAGCCAGGGCAACTTAGCAATATCCTGTCTCAAAATAAAGAAAGGAAAATGGCATCTTTTGACAAAGACCTTTGGCTGCACTCCTCACCCCTTAGTAAGGGGAGAAACTGAAATAGCATCACTAAGTGTGAACTGTGAATGTCAATTATGCAAGTGACTAAATGCTTCACAAAGGTGCCTTGGCAAAGTGGGAGGAATTTGGGATTTTGGAGTCTTTCAAAACTGAATTTAAATGACCGGTTAAATTATTAACTTTGAATGATTTTTGTGTTCTCAGGACCAAGCAATGCATGATGAGTAATGGGCCCTCCATGAATATTTAATAAATTAATGAATAATGAATGAACACAAAATTAAAAAAAAAAATCATCTCACGCTGGGCTGTCATTTACCTGAGCCCAGGCATAAGCGTCTTGACCTGTAGAATAGGCATAAGAGAACTATCTTGAAGGTAATTTTTAGGCGTCTGTGCATTTTAGCCAGTGCTTTGGGGCGTGCCGTTTAATTTGAGCTGCTGCTAGTCCACCACTTTGCGGCATGTTGTTTATTCACTGATTTATGGTAGAAAGAGCTTCACTGTCCTGCAGTCTTCAACACAGGAGGAGCTTGCATACAGTGTCATGCCTGTAGCTCCAGACTAGATGCTGGGAACTAACCGCTGGGTTTGCCTTAGGACAAGAGAGGAGACTTCCTGTCCACAGAAGTAGGCTTTGCCTTTGTTAGGTGGGCTTTTGTGTCTTCATGAGGTGTGTTAGAATCCCAGACAGTATCTGAGTTTGATTCCTACTTTTACATACTTTTAATTTATGGCTTTTAACCCAGATTTGACTCATAATTCTTACCTACTGTTTCTCCTAACCATTATTTTCATTGAATGATCATGTGTGACATGTTCTCTGTGGGACAGGTGTTAGGGATACAGGATGACTGAGATGGATAAGGGCAGCTTGTAACATCTGGAAAGAGGGAAAGAGATATTCATCTTCTCAGAATGTAAGATTGAGAAGAGCAGGTGCCTTTCTACGTTGTCCACAAACAGACCACAAGACAGTCTAGCACGTAAGTAAGGTTACAAATATATTTCTTGAATAAATGAAATATATTTAGTTTGGAATAAAGATGGAAGAAATTGATCATTTATTTTAAGGAACCATTCCTGGACAAGACTAATTCAAAGGACTTTACATACCATTAGATTATGAAAACATGTTTTTTGTCTGTACGTGACCTATTTTCAAAGATTTACCAGTCTGAATGTCAACCCATGAATTCCATTAAAGCCTACTAACTTCATCAAGCAACCTCTTTGAAAAAGGCACAGTGTTCCCAAGCTATTAGATTTTGTATGGAAATTGCTGGTTGCTTTGTTCTTACTTTTGCATCTTACCTCTGTGAGTTTGAAGTGACTTTGCACGTAGAGTATTCAGAGAGTGTCCTACATGTTGGGTATTTTAGCTTTGTTTACTTTTTTATAAGTATTAAAAGAGAAATTTCCAGCAAATGCCTTCTCTGAGGCACTGCAAGTGTAAAGAATCTCAGTAACTTAGTTATTTACAAGGAGCGAGAGTGGATACTCTATGGTCCATTCCTTGGCGCCTAAGTGTCATTAGAAGATCTAGCAAAAGGCAGGTGTGTACCCACCTGGGTTATATGGCCCAGGAACAGCATTCTGTCTCCACTCAGGAGTCAAGGCTTCCAAGACCAGTAATGAGAGCCAAGGAAACTGACTTGAAAGGGCACATCTAATAGCATGCACAGGCAGGTGTCATTGCACAATTCATCAAGGACCCTCGGTAGTGCCATGATACAGTAAGTTGGATGCTTTTCTGCTGCTGGAGCCACAGTGCTTAGAGTGCAACGAGACAGAGACACAGCTGTAAACTTAGTGCGTTTATGATATGAACCTATGAAACTAAAATATCCCGGTCATACCATTCCAGAAAATAAAGGTTCAGAGCAATGTTAGATTCAGAGACTAAAGTTTTTCTGCTATAACTTTTCCACCAACCCTTGCTGCCTCTGAGGTTAGGTCTTGAACATTGTGACTTGCTGTAATTCTCTGGATTTTTCTTACTCATTTTCTCCTGGGCTGATGTATCTAAAGCAGAAAGAAAGAGAAGGAATAAGTCTATGCACCTGGGTGTGCTCACTCCCCTGCTGTGTTCTGATTGGATGAGAGAGAAATATTCAAAGTGCCATTGTTACAGCTTTATAGAAAAGTCTCCTGTGGATCCTGAAATCCCCTGGCTACCAACTGGATCGTTATTTTTCCATCCTATGAGAACAGAACATTTTAATAAAGTGACCGCTACTTCTGGGAAGACAGGTCATAGGTCACTGCATGCTTTCATGTTGCGTGCCACCATGTTCTGCCTGAGAAGGAATTAATTGCATATGTAAACCCTAATATCTGTATGTCTCCCCAATCAGTTTAGGGAAGATGTTCCCATTTGTTGTTGTCTCTCTCCTGCAGGTTTCAGAGGGACTAAACTATGAAGAGGGTGAGCAAATTTTGTAGTCAAGCTCCAAACTCTGATTTCTTAGCAAGGAGCAAAGTTCTAAAGAGGAAGCAGGACAGTACTCCCTCCTGCTGGAGCAGAAAGGTCCCTGAGATGGAGGGTGTCACTTCTGTTTGTCACTCCCCAGTGTAAGCAAACAATTCTGGCTATTTGGACACACACTGTTTGGACATTTCCAATGAAGGAATATAAGGGTGTACTTCATTTCCCAACTCTTGTGGGAATTGTATTTAATAGGAAATAAAATGACTAGTCTTTCCTTCAGTGACCATTTGAGTGTTTGCCATATGACAGGCACTGTTTTGGTATTGGAGTTACACCAGTGAACAAAGCAGTATCCACCAGGGTTAGGAGGGAGAGAAAGAAGAAAAAATTAAAAACATATTAATAGAAGGCAAGTTCTAGTTGGAAGACAGATTAAACAAAATAGAAAGTACATCATAGGGATGGGATTATCATTTTATATTGAGCAATCAGAGGTCTTTCTGACAAGATGGTATTTCAGCAGAATTCTAAATGAAGTGAGGTAAGGAGCCAGCAAGTGTCTGGGAGCAGAGCATCTGGGTAAAGGGACCCTCAAGTACAAAGGGATTGAGGGAGGATCACACTTTAAATATTTGAGCTCCAGAGAAGAGGCCAGTGTGGTTGAAACTAAGCAAGAAAGAGTGATATAAAAGAGATCATAGGGAAGTCTTTAAAGGATACAACTTGATGTTTTAATACATGCATACATTGTGAAATGCACCACAATCAAACTGATAAACATTTTCTTTGTCTCAGGTATGTGTGTGATGAGAACATGTAAGGTTTGCTCTCTTAGCAATTTTCAGGTGTACAATATAGTATTGTTAATTGTAATCACCATGTTGTACCCTAGATCTTCAGAATGTATTCATCTTGAGTAACTGGAATGACATTACCCTTTGCCACCACCTGCCCATTCTACCCACACCCCTGTGGCAACTACCATGGTACTCTGTGTTACTGTGAGTTTGGCTATCTTAGATTCCACATATAAGTGAAATCATACAGTATTGTCTTTCTGTCTGGCTTCTTTTACTTAACATAGTGTCCTCTGGGTTCATCCACGTTGCTGCAAAAGACAGGATTTCCTTCTTTTCTAGGCTGGATGATATTCCTGAATGAGAGTGTGTGTGTGTGTGTGTGTGTGTGTGTGTGTGTGTGTGTGTGTGTTATTCTTGGTTCATTCTGTTGTGAATAATGCTGGGTGAACATAGCAGTATATATGTCTATTTAGCATACCAATTTCATTTCTTTTGACTATATACATAGAAGTAGGATTACTGGGACATACAGTAATTCCATTCTTTAATCTTTGTGAAGAGCTTCCATACTGTTTTCCAGAATGGTGGTAGTACATTTCATTCTCACTCAGGGAAAGATTCCCAGTATTTGGTTCCTTTTTTTTCACTTTCTCACCAACACATGTTATCGCTTGTCTTTTAGGTGACAGCCATTCTAACAGGCATGAGCTGTTATCTCATTGTGGTTTTGATTTACATTTCAAATTGGACACATTTGTAGGACCTGTAGGCCACAATAAAAACTCTGCCCTTTTCCTAAGATGGAAAGCTGTTGGAGGGCTGTGGAGTAGAATAATAGGACCTCAGTGTTCTGTAGTGGTTATTTTTTTCGGTTTTTGTTTTGCTGAACTGGAGTCTAAACCAAGAGTCTTTGCACCAAACTATATTCCCAGTCCTTTTAAATTCTTTAAAATCTTGAGACAGGATCTTGCTAAGTCACTAAATTGCCTAAACTGGGCTGGAATTTGCAATCCTCCTACCTCAGCCGCTCAGAGTGTTAGGATTACAGGCCTGTGCCACCATGTCTGGGTATGATCTCTGCTTTCCAAAGATTCTCTGCGGCTCCTGTGTAGGGAGTGAGTGGGAAGCAGGTTTGGAGCAGATTATAATAATTGTGATGAGAGATGATGACCTGAGCAGGTTGGTGGTAGTAGTGAGGAAGATGTCTGATGGCACAGTTGGGTACATGTTGAAAGTAGAATGGGCAGGGTTTTCTGCTGTATGGATGTGAAGTGAGAGAAAGCAAAGGACCTGTATACCGTCAAGATTTTTCTTTAATTTTTTCTTTTCTTTCCATTCTTTCTTTTTACTTAAGCAATCTAAAGAATAGAATTGCCATGTCCTGAGATAGAGAAGTTGATGGAAGGGATATCCCTGGGGCAGGTGATCAGCAGCTGGATTTTGGACAGGGCAAGTTTGAGATGCTTGAGAGACATCTAGGTGGAGGTCTCGACCGTGCAGCTGGAGATAGAGTGAGGGATTCAGAGGAGAGGTTCCGTCTTGTGGTTCAGATGCGTATTAACACCTTCACGATGGTGCTGTCATTTATATGTCTTGCCGCTGGGCGGCTGTCAACCACCTGTGCTAGATGATGGCGTCCCATCAGGCAGCATGGACAGTCCCATCTGGTGGCATAAGCAGCCCTCGGGAACAACCATGTGTGTACCACCAGTGGTTCAAGCCAGCAGGAACATGTTAAGATACCCAGAGTTTTTTTTTTAATTTTTATTTTTATTTTATTAGTATATGTTTGCAGTACATGAAGTTTACGTTCACGTGGGGAGTAGTAAGTACATGTACATAACAGCAGCCTGTATCTCTTTTAGTCCCTATTTCAAAATCCCCTGTCCCCCTTTTCATTCATGCCGTTATTACTCTTAAGCTCATGTTGGTGACATGTTTACATTCATCTTGGGAATTTTGTGCCTATACATGGCATATCTTAAATTTTCTTACTGCTCCTTCCCCTCCCTTCTCTACACATAGTTTTGAAAGTCATGGAATCACCCAGGAGAGTCCAGGGAAAAAAAAAGAAAACTCTAAGGAATAGCTGGGAACTACTACTGCAGCATTAGAGAGAGGAAAATAAGAAGAAACAGGCCCAGGACACTGAGAAGGAGCCCCTAGTGAATGGGAGGGAAAGGAGGAGGGGAGGGAGGGAAGAAAAGGAAGAGAAGAAAGATGATTCTACAAGCCATGGGAGGAAGGTATTCAAAGAAGGAAGGAGAAAGAAACTGCCATCAACTTTGTCTCTTGGTCTCCTGACATTTCCAATTTATCACGTTTTTTGCAACAATCCACAGCCATGCCTAACTCTTGACAGATTCCAAAACCAAGAAGTATCAAAGGATTAAGCAGATTAAAACAAAAACAGACAATAGCAACAAAAAAATCTTCACAGTGCAGTCACTGGAGGTGATGTAAAGCTGTCTGTCACCCTCAGACAGTAGGATGTTGGACTAGTTAGTCTTCTCCCTCACTCGGCAGCCCTCAGTTCATTACTTGTGAAGTGGGATTAAGAATATTTGACTGCCTCATAGGTCTGTGGAAGCATTCGATCATGGATTCTTCAAGAGGGATCTTTATTGTATAATTTTCATGCATAAACATTTTTGTTACCCTGGTTAGTTTTCAGAGTATGTGACTCTTACATTGGTGTTTTTCTACACATTGCCTGCACTATGTCAGGCAGTGAGAATTCATGGGTACAGGGGAGACTCCTGCCCACAGTGATCCCAGGAAGCAGATGGTCAGTATTGATATGAGAGGCCGAACACACAAATTCATGACTTGTGAAATAATCTGTGTGTAGTCCCATCATTCCAAAAAGCCCATTTAGTTTTCACTTAAGAGATACTTTTTGATAACACCTTGGAATGAGTTCACACCCATGTCTTCACATGTATTTAGCAGGCAGCTCTAACTTTATCAGTTCCCTAAAATAATGCCTGATATTCAGGATGAGTGGGTAGGACACGTCTTCCCTTTTAAAGCAATAGACAGTTGTGGATTTTCCTCTGCAGCAATAATTGTGCTTAAATGTGGATCATGGAATCTTCTGGCCTGCCTTCTGCCCCACATGTTCCCTGTTCACGAGCTTCTCGGCACTGGTGATGCACAGATCTAACTATAGGGCTGTCATCAGCTGCCTGATAATCTACCTTAAATAGGGCTGTCAGCCATTTTGTTTTGTCCCACAGTGTTCTTCACTCATGACCCAGAGAGAAGAGGAGAGCCAAGGTGCGCCCCCATCACCTCAGAGATGGCAAATGGGACTTCTATCGTTCCGGCCCTTGGGCTGTAAGCCAAGGTATAAGAAGGAATTCATGGAGACAGAATAAATAACCAAGCTTCTTCCATTTTCAGGTTCAAAGTTCTTTGACCCGAGGCGTACTCTACTTTGTCAGAGATGACCTATGATAATGGAAACCTAAGCAAGGAGAGCCGGAGGGTGTATGTTCCTGTTCAGGGACAATCACTCAACACCACCCCAAGCTAAATCTCTGACAAGAATAGCTGACGCATGTGGATCACATAGCTTGGAGGGAGTTTGACACACGATACACCTTGGATTTTCATCATTTTCCCCCTTTTACTGCAGTGTTGGGCTGATGTTCCCCCTAGTGTTGTGGTCATTGGGCATAGAAAAATATTTTTTAATTTTTTTTTTTTTTTTTAGAATTCCGGCTGTTTTCTCTGGCATTGTGCTTTGGGATTTGGTTACTTTTCAATTTTTGACCATTTGAGAGGGCCGGAAGCTATTTTTATCAACACCATTACTGTGGGCCTTAGAGACAGACAGACATGAATTCAGATCTATTGCGAAAGTCAGTCTCCTGGGGTAAGAGATCCAGTCTAGAATCTTGGTTAAAAAGACAGACTCTGGATTCAGATAGTCCTGGTCTGGGCCTGTCGCTTATGAGCTGCGTGACACTGGGAAAGACATGTAAACTGTCTGCGCCTCAACCTCGTATCTATCAAATAGAGAGCTTATTAGCACCCACCTACCTTCTAAGGTGGGTGTAAGAACTAAACTAAGATACTGTAACATGGTAACATATAATGACTCTTCATTAAATGTGGACTGTAATTAAAATTGCATAAGTCCTCAAAGCTTTGGTTTCTGTATTCTTAAAATGATCATGTTGTAATGAAGGTTAAATTAAATAATCTAGGGAGAAATTTCAATATAGAATGAATGTATCATCAATGATAATAATTAAATAGATACAAACACTTTTGAAATAGACCACAAAGGCTCATTGTCTTTTTGTTAACATCTGTTCTCTTTTCATTTAATTATTTCATTTTGACACAGTGACCCTCTCTAAAATGAACACTACTATACAGGTGAGAATAGGAAAATCTCTTCTTCTAATCTGATTTCATATCCCAATCACTCAACATGTTTTTCCAAACACATTTTGTTGCTAGCTTGGATAAAGAAGCAAAGTTTTCTGCTTATAAAGTTTATGATTAACTAAGGTTGTAAGGTAGAAATATACCATTCAATAACTTAGAAGTGAGTGCATAATATGTTTGGTCACCATTGCTAGTGATAGGAATGAACGTAAACCAGATGTGGGACTTCCCTTCAGGGAGTACAAGGTCAGCTGGGAGTATAGTAGGAACAGCTGGATAGATACTGCCTGGAGCGGATACCAGACCACACCTCTTTTCACCATGAGACTGTAGGTAAGTTATATAACTTCTCTATTCAGGGTTGCTTTATTTGTGAAATAGAAACAATACTACCCATATCACAGTGTCAATGTGAAGCTTTAAATGGTTGTCGTACATAAAATAAAGCACAGTGCCTATTACATATTCCGGAATCAGTCCATGGCAGCCATGTTTAAACATACACCAGGGTTGCGGGTAAAGCACACATGTATAGAACCACAATACAGGAAGTAGAGTAATACTGCTGTGGAAGTTCAGAGAGGAGACGTTACTTGGACTTCATATAAGAATGTGAGGTTTAAGCTAAATTTGGAAGGACAGATATATAAGAAGGTTGAGCAGATGAGGGCAGGGTTAGTAGTAGAGATAATATGAGGAAGGACATGGAGGTAGAGAAGCCCACAGACCTCCACAGGAAAGAAGTTGGGGAAAATAGTTTGGGAATGTGGAAGTTCTCAGATGCTCATTCAAGAAGTTCATGTTTGTTTTGTGAACAGTGGGGAGAAAGCCATTGAGGGTTTCATCAGGAAAACGGTAAGACCAGAGCCATGTGTCTGATAACAGAGCTGAGGAAGAATGGTAGAGTAGCCTTGTCTGATCCTATAGCCCTCCAGTCTTGCCTTCCTGTGTTCATCTGCTCTAGGGCAGGAAACAGGATTCAGGGATCTGGGATGATGGTTCGGACCTGGTTTGCCCAGAAGTTGGAAATGCTGTTAACACACATGGGGGACATAACAAGGGTGCACTGAAAAGGAAGCCTTTTTCTGCACTACAACATGTTGGTTCGAGTTGTTCACATAAAGGAATATGTGTAAGAATAGGCAGAGATTTGGGACTCTTAGAGACCCTGAGGTGGGAGGCACAGATTGCATAACCACTCCTCAGAAGTAAGGCCAGAAACCTAAAGAATGGTTGAGATTGCCAAGTGGCAAACACTGATCCCATCTTTAGGGGTGGCAGGAGAAAACAGAAATGGGAAAGACCCATAAGAAAGGTGGGAGAATACAGAGTTGAATGTAGGCGTGGAGGAGTCACATTGAAGGAGCATTTTAAACAGCCTGGGCATGACATTTGGAAAGCAGTAAGGCAATAGGAAGGAAGAGACATCACGATAGGTATCAAGTAGATCTGAGCTGGGGGCAGGTGGTGAAAGTACTTTAAAATCCAGGCAGAGACCTTTAGACTTAATAGAGAGCAGGAAACCTTTCTGTGACCCTAAAAATGCTATTTCATGGGGATGTAGAAGATTCAGACCCCTTATTCATAAGGATGAAGGAAGAGTCTGAAAATCCGTCTTATTCTTCTCTACCATTACTGATTACCTGGCCCCAATTTAGGACTTTCTCTTCTTTATTTTGATTCTTTCTCTAAAGGTGACAGGTGTCTTTATTTGCTACAGACTGACTGATATCTTCTGTGGTTTCTACAAAGAAAAAAGGAAAGTTTTACGGTCTTGTTTGAGTGCAACCAAAGTTGAAACAAGCTGAATATAAGTTGTCAGGAAACCATAAATTTATAATGCAGAACCCTGGAGTTGTTAGTTTCTCTATCAACATTTCAACCATTCTTCTTCCTGAGGCAGAGGAAAGAATGGGGAGGAGGGCGGCTTCTCTAAACTAGAAGTCTTGATGAAGTTGAGCGAGTCTAATGAGAGGAGCAGGTTGGGCTCACAGAGTGGGATAATTCTAGTTTTGGATTTTGTAGATAAAATCATTCTGAGTGATGGCAAGGAAATTTCATGATAGTGCATTACTAAGGCGGACTAGAAATAATTAGGCCCAGGTGTTCATTTTGGACAGTTTGTCTGTGTAAACCTTAAAATTACTTTGATACGGCGAAGTGGAGAAAAGCTCTTGAGCTCACCTTATCAGCCTGTTACTTCATCATTGTATTTTTAATGGAACCTGCCTTGTAAAACTAGTGTGCTCACAGTGTCCCCTCAGGGCTGTCATTGGAGCATAGACAATAAATGTATGCTGAATTCACACAAAAATTTGTGTCAGGTTTCCTCATTAATGGTCAGGTAAATAATGGGAGAAATAACTAGAGTATTGACAGGTTGCCACAGATGTGGAGGGTGGCTGTCACCCCAAAGTGGAAGAAATTTTACCTGTGGGTAAAAGAGGAGCAGTCTGAGTTTGTCTCTGGGGCATGTGAGGAGAACGCAAGCTTCCAAAGAGCTGGAAGTAAGATGGGGAAGAATTTGCAACCTCCCTCAAGGGGACCTCCTTAGAAGTGGCATCTAGGGGCAGGGCCTGAAGGTGATTTAGAACATCGTGGAAGAGAGAGAGACGAGCTGGGAGGGAGAAAGTGCAGGCAGCACCAGGCGAGAAGTTAAGAAATGCCGGCAAGCAGAGGGGCTTGTGTGCTGTATCTTCCTGGGGAATGGCAGAAGTACTGAGAAGGGTTGAAACACTCATCTTCTTAAACATTTTATTTTTATTAGTACATGTTTACAGTATATAGTGATTACATTCATTGCGAGGGATTGGTATATGATATAGCACATCTTAATTCTTTTTACTTTCCTTTCCCGCTCCACCCTCCCCCTCAGCATTTCTTGGTCCCCTTTGCATTTACAAAAGATCTAGCTCTATTTCTGATTACCTATCTTTTATTTTGCTTTTTTAACTAGTTATATTTGGGTTCCTCATATAAGGGAAACTATGTGATATTTAAGCTCGTGTGTTTGATTATTTCATGTAATGTTATTGTCTCCAGGTGCATTCATATTCCTACAAATGACTCAAACTTATCCTTCTTTATGGCAGAGTAGTATTCCATTTTTTTATAATTACCTCATGTCCTTTGTCCATTCATCTGTTTTTTTTTCAATTTTTATTAGTACTGTACATTTTTGCAGTACATCATGATTGCTTTCCTCGTGATGAGTTGGTACATGTACATAACACATATAATTCTTTTTTTATTCCTTTCTCTTCCCTCCCCCGCTCCATCCCTTGGTCTTCTTTTCATTAGAGAAAGATAGATCTCCCTATTTCCTATTATTCATCTATCTTTTATTTTGCTCTTTTTTTATAGTTGGGGTTTCTCATATAAGAGAAACCATGCAATATTTAAGTTTGTGCATCTGATTTATTTCACTTAATATTACAGTGTCAAGGTGCATCCATTTTCCTACAAATGACACAGGTTTATTCTTCTTTGTGGCAGAGTAGTATTCCATTGTGTATAAACACCACAT
The DNA here is from genome assembly GCA_004026905.1 of Hystrix cristata. NCBI lineage: Eukaryota > Metazoa > Chordata > Mammalia > Rodentia > Hystricidae > Hystrix > Hystrix cristata. Next base: position 38,323 of record PVJO010009768.1, read on the forward strand.
TTTCTTTATCCATTCATCTGTTGGTGGACTTACAGGCCACTTCCAAGATTTAGGTATTGTGAATTGTGCTGCTATAAGCACAGATATGCATGTATCACATGATATGATCCCCTTAACTCTTTTGAGAAGATACCTAGAAGGGAAAAGGCTGGGACAAATGGAGTTTGTATTTTTAGTCTTTTGACGAGTCTCCATACTGATTTTCATAGTGGTTGTACTGGTTTAGATTCTCAGGCACAGTGTCGAAGGGTTTGTTTTCCCCCAAAGTCCTCACCAGTATTTATTATTATTTGATTTATTGATGGCAGTCATTCTTTCTGGAGTCAGATGGAAGCTCAGTGTTACTTTGATTGGCATTTCTCTAATGGCCAGTGATGATGTACCTTTTTTCATGTATTTATTGCCATTTGTACTTCTGAGATATGTCTGTTCGTGTCACTTGCCTATTTTTTGCTTCTGTCTTTTATTTAGGGGCAGGTCTAATTTTTTGTGTTCTTTGTATGTTCTAAATACTAGTCCTCTATCTGAAAAATAGCTGGAAGATTTTTTCCCCCATTCTGTAGTTTGTCTCTTCACTCTTTTGGTGGTCTCCTTTGCCCCACAGAAGCTCTTTAGTTTGATGTGATCCTATTTGTTGATTCATGGTATTATTTCTTGTGTGCCAGTGGAGTTCTGTTCAGAAAGTCCTTGCCTACATCCATGTCTTGAGTTTTACCAGGACTCCAAATGGAATTCAGTGCGGAGATTTCAATGTCAAACCCCTGAAGGCTCCCAATATCTGTCCGTTCGAGGATGGCAGTGCTAACAGCTTCTGTGTGGTACACAGGCAGGCGGAGGTCACCACATCAGGTGGTGTCTGCAGCCAGCTCAGCATTAAGCGTAAGGTTCTGGACAAATGTGGAAAAAGTCAAAAGTATGTGACAAAGCATTATTTTGGCCCAGAGTCCTACACTGTTCTGTGTCATCCAGACTGTTGACATAGCGACGTGCTGCTTCAGAGCTGCTATTTAGCAAATGGTTATGGAATTAAGGCAAGTTCGTTTATTCTATTAGTTTCTTGGCATCCTATGTTATAAGGGTTACAGGACAAGAAAATTATAGAAGACTAACAGAGAGCTGCCAGAATAACAGGTCACACCAAGGTGGGTGGGCACCTCGAGATGGAAGGGGCGTGCTGAATGGGATTGTGAAAAGACCCTCCAAGGCACACATTGGAGGGAAAACTGCCACATTGCAGAATTTCACGAGTTTGTGAAAAATCTGGTGCATAATCCCACTCCGATTTTCCCCAAGTGCCTAGTTTGGGGTTCTTATTGATGTTTGTTTGTTTTCACCAATGAATTATGTATAGTTGGGAAATACAGTACATAGATATTTCTCAACAGAGGGTGGTCTCAGCAGTTCTGAGAACTGTCTCTTACATTACAGACTACTTAACTTTCAACCTGGCTTCCCATTGCAGGCCGCGGCTTTCAGTCACTGTGAGAACTGAGCGGATTCTCCTGTTGCTCGTGCCTGTGGGAGGCACACAGAACTCTAGCTGACATAGACTCTAGAGGGAATCACCACCTCAGGTCATTCTTCTCAGAGATTTCACTGAACCCATATTTTGGAAGGAGCCATATTCTAGAGCTTTCTTCCATCTCAGTTAAAATAAAGACCGTGAACTCTGACATCAGTACAAGCAGAGGCTCCTGGATTTATTACTGTCTTAATTTGATAACAAACAGGGATGTTTCAGAACTGTAGTAAAGCTGTGGCCCTCTTTTTTCCCCAGTATTTTCATATGTCTGCATGTGTGTCTTTTTGCATTTCCCTGGGGCCCCTCAACTATTTTTAAACATCATTTCACATCTTCGTGGGCATCTGTTACTAGTGAATAGGTTCACGCTCCCACCAGGTGGGAGAATTTTATTTTTTCCTTGACCAACATGTCACAGATATAGTTTAAGGAAGGCACACCACAGACAAAGATTATGAAACACCATTTGTACTTGCTCCACCTTTCCAGCATTCCAAGACAAACCTGGCCCTGAGGGGATGTGAGGACAAGACAAAGAAACAAGTGCACTAATGCTAGCCTGGAAGCTCCAACCAGCTCTCCTTTTTGGTTACTTCTATAACATAATAGCTCCTGTTCATCTTTTTAATGTTTGAAACTCAGTGCCAAGTAGTGGTGAATTGATAGAGACTGTAGACTGACAGATGGGAGGAAAAGGTCTGGAAAAAATTGTAAGGAGAACTTTTTCCTCTCAACCTCCAAGAGGGCTGTGCGTGACGTGTGCATATCAGCAGGAATGAAGGGCTGCCTCCTTTCCAGGCATTGAGGGGAAGCCACTAAAACAAAGTTTCCAAATTTTTAAGAGGCCTGCTTCAGAGGATGCAACTTAGGAGGGGACCCCTGCTTGGGGATTCAGAGTGGCCCTTCTGTTTGACATTCAGCTCCTTCCCATCTGGGTCTTCCAGGTTTCTTTTGGTCTTCTTTTGCCATGTATCTGAACTTTAATCTGTTGTCTCTGGCGAATGCACTTCCCACTCCATGCACTGCCTTCTCCCAACAAAACATGTCTACTGCCTCTTCTGCAGCCTCACATGAGCTTACCCTCCACTGATCCCACTTGTTCTGACTTCTCCTATATTCTTTTTTCCTCTCAGTCATATCTTAGTGCTTTATTGCACATTTGGAAAGAGCGCTGTGATACTTCCTTATTCACTGTGGTGTTGAAATTATTTGCTCACCTTACATCATGTGCCTTTATGCATCTCAGAAGTGAAGCTTATGCTGTATATGTGTGAAGTGTGTTCACGCCATAGTCAGGTTAAGTAGCCTTAATCCAGCCAAAATACATGGGATGGAAGTGTTTCTGGTTTCAGATATTTTTCAGATAATAGAATATTTGTATTTACATAATGACATATCTTGAGGATGGGGACCTAAGTCTAAACACAGAAATGATTTATATTTCATACACACCTCGTACACAATAGCTTGAAGGTAATTTTACACAGTATTTTTAACGTGCTTCTGCTTTGATCGTGACTCACCATATGAGGGCGGGTGTGAAATTTTTTCAATTGTGGCATCCTGTCAGAATTCAAAGTTTTGGCTTTTGGGTCATTTTGAATTTTCAGATTAGAAATGCTCAACTTATACTAGTTTTGACTGACCTCATCCCAGAATGGAGCTGGGTTCTAATTGGCAGTACATGCTCAGCAGTGTAATGTGAACAAAAAATTCTCTTTCTTTAATAAGGTAAAAAGGAAAAGTACGCGCTTGTCCTTGGAGACTGACACCTTGCTTGATTCAGACAGTAGGGTGGTCAGGGTTGGGCTCGGCGGGGAAATGGCCCCTCACCACTTACGCTGTGTATCTCTCCTGGCAGGAAGATGAAGTGGTTCTGCAGTGCATTGCCAGCATTCACAAGGAGCAGAGGAAGTTCTGCCTGGCAGCTGAGGGACTTGGGAATCGCCTGTGCTTCTTGGAACCCACCTCTGAAGCAAAGGTGAGATTGCTTGCCTGCCCAGTACCTTGCTCTATGCCTCCCATGTAGTAGTTTAGGGGAAGGAGCTGCTGCAACATGGTGATGAGGAAAAACTTTGAAAGGGCTCATTTGCTTTTAAAATGGGAAGCAGGTCAGTCTTAAGCCCCAACCCTTCCCCAGCCTGGGGGATGCTGAAGTGGAGAAGTAGAGATGCTCTGGGCTGTCAGCGCTCATTCTCCAGGGTACCAGGGATGCCTGCAGCTCACCATCAGCACCAACCTCTGTGTCCTCTCGGTAGTCCCAGAATGCCACCTTTGTTGTTAGCAATTTCTAGGAATCTAAGTGCATGATTTTACTCCAAGCTATCATCCTATTGCTGCTCAAGCCCATGTTCCCCATCAAGCATACCCCTTTTAGTTCTGACTGGGGTAATGTCGTTAATCATCTGCTGGGATCTAAGGGCAGAGAAGACTACTCATTCTAGCTCCTGCCTAGGTGTTAGCATGGAATGTCATGTCTGGGTGGTAGCATTGTAATGTCATGTACCCAAACTTTTATTTCTCCATTTTCAGACTATATCTGCTTTTCATGATTCGTCTGTCAAGTGGACTTGTGTGCTCAGCATTCTCATAACAAAATATGGTCCTGGAAAGACCTATGTATCAGTCAGAGTTCTCTGGAAAGACAGGGCCAATAGGAAGGGTGGATGGATGGGTGGGTAGATGGGTGGGTAGATGGGTGGATGGGTGGGTAGATGGACAGGCAAATGGATGGGGGGATGGATGGATGGATGGATGGATGGATGGGTGGGTGGATGGATCGGTGGGTGAGTGGATGGGTGGATGGATGAATAGGTAGGTAGGTAGAGGTAGACTTATTTTAAGAAATTAGTTCATGTAATTTTGGGGGTTGCAAGTCTGTAATCTCTAGGTCATATCAGCTGGAAATTCAGGCAGGAGTTAAAGCTGCAGAAATTCTGGAGGAAGAATTTCTTCCCCATGAAACTTCAGTTATAATTTTTAAGGCTTTTGATGGATTGAAAGAGGTGCAGCCAAGCTATCAAAAATAACTACCTTTACTTAAAGTGTACTAGTTGTAGATGTTAGTTTTATCTACAAAATACCATGACATCAAAACTTTTCTTAAGTATACTGTGAACTACCGAAGTCAACACACAACTAGCCATCACATCCTCTAAGCTCAGATTTTCTCAAGAAACCATTCTTTTAAAAAATTAGAAAATGATTTTTCCCACCTATTAGCATCCTAAAACATCAGAGGTTCAGGCAGATGGCCACGTCTCCCAGACGCCCCCTGCTTCGCATCGGGCTTCCCCATCCTAAGTGGGTCACTGATTCCAGAATCGGCTAGTACCTATAAGGACAGAATCCCATTAAAATAAATGGCAGGAAGAGAGACAAGGAAGATTTTTATCTTTTTTAAAGGTCCTAGACTTAATTTCCCTGAGGCCTTTTCTCATTTGCTTTTCTTCTTAGCCAGGTCTTTTTCTTTTCATTACCAGCAGTCTGGGATAATGGGAGAATCATTAGATTAGAAGTCAGTAGGCTAATTCTCAACCATTAGCTAGTCATATGACCAAGGCCTATCACTCAGCCTTGTTGTCAGTTTTCTCATCTGCCAAAGTGTGTACAGTATGGTGCAGCAGAAGGAGTATTAGCCAGAATTACAAACCAGATAGTACCAACTAGGTACCCACTGAGAGGGTCACGGAGCAGTAACTTGGGGAAGAGTCTCTGGAACCAGAGTTTGAATCCTGTCTCCACCATTAGCGAAGCCAAGACCTTGGGCCAGGTGTCTCACCTTGAAGAGTTAGTTCCCTCATCTATTTAGTGCCCACCTTATAATGTTCTCAGGATTAAATGAGTTGATATATGTAAAGTGCCTCCTATACGCAAATTACCTAGTGCATTGTAGGCTCTGGGTAGCTATGGGCTATCAGGATTTAATCTCAGGCAAGAGACTTTGTTGATCTGTAAAGTAAGGATAATTACATTTCAGGGGGACGGTGAGAATGAAGAAAAATGATATGTATGAATCACATGGTACTGAACCTAATACAGAACATTTAATAATAGGTAGATATGATAATACTAAGTATCATATTGGTCTCTCTTTTGACTTACAAAGCCTGGCTTATGTGAAAGGCAGAAAGATTGTGGATCAACTCCTGAACTTACAAAACTTGAACCTTAAAGGGAAAATCTTAGATTAAATGTTCATTTAATTATAAAATTACATATTTTTTATAAATGTGACTCTGTATTTGTAATAGTCTAACCTAAGCCAGATTAGAAAATAAACCTATGAATTGTGACCGAAGGATGCTCATATTCCCCAGGTATAAAAATGTAAGCCATATGACTTAGAAATGCATTAGGGATGAGAAAGTGTCCTTCCTAACACCCACTCAACTAAATGATTATCTTGTTTTAGTTTTTCACTCTAAGGCAACAGACCGAGTAATCTTTAAAAGAGATATAGCGTATCATACATAATCTTACCATCTTGTCTTAACAATTTTCATTCTAGCCTTTTCCAAGATTATACTCATAGTACATATTCAGACTTTATGCTTTTTGTGCTTTCCTGTTTTCGCTAGCTGCTATGTAGACTTCATGGATGTTAAAAAAATATCGTGCCTGTGGTTTTGCTAGTGTATTTTAACTTCTTGGAGAAAATATTCAGTAGTAGAATTGATAGTGTCAGGAACACGAACATCAAACTGCTTTCCCAAGAGGATCTACCAACTTTTACAGTTGACGTTCCCACTTTCCTATGAACAGGTGTCACCTTCATTTGCAATTTTAGGGAAGCACGTCATAAGGACTGTCACACAGAAATGGGCAAGTTTATAGGGAGGAGAGAGCAGATACTCAGAATTTCCTGTCGCCTTTCCTGGCAGCAGCCTGTCAGATAAGCCTACTTTCTGGGTGGATCATTCTTCGTGCAGTCAGCTGACCATGCACATCTCTCTTCTAACTGCCTGTCCCCTCCTTTTTCACTTTTTCACTGAATAGTTCCTCTAATTTTCTACCATCAAATTTCTCAGCCAACAGGGCCATTCTTCTGTTCCTGGAACCTAACAAAAGTCCTACAGTGAGGTGAGAAGGTGTATTCCTGCTGAGCACAGGCATCAAACACAGTTTATATCAGCCACCTACAGAACCAAACAGTGACCTTGGGCGTGTCTCGTCAAGGTTATTTCAAGCCCCTTGAAACTCAGAGAGATAAAATTGAGATGAACTCTAGAAACCAGAAAGGCTCCAGAGAAAGAAGGGTTGAGAGAAGGTGCTTGAAAGAAATTCCTAGCCTGTGCACCTGGGCATTCCTTTTTTTTTTTTTTTTTTTTTTTTTTTTTTTTTTTTTTTTTTTTTTGTGGTGCTGGGGATCAAACTCAGGACCTTGTGCTTGCTAGGCAAGCACTCTAACCACTGAGCTAAATCCCCAGCAAGCCTGTGCATTCTGAAAAGGGATGCCCTATGGAAGCGAGGATTAAGAGGGTAGAAAAATAAGGAGCAAAAGTATAAACATCAGCATTCTGTGTGGACATGAAGACCATGTTGCACTTGGGAGAAATTTTGTGGCTTTGATGCTTATGTATCAGTGGTGGTGAATCTTTCAGAGACCGAGTGCCCAAACTGCAACCCAAACCCACTTATTTAGCACAGTGTGCCAACACTGCAGTCACACCTGAATGCTCAGCTGCTGGAGTGATGCCGGAGCGACTTGGCTGGCTGCAGCGACTCGGCTCGCGACAGAGGACTCTGTGTGCCCGCTGTGGCTCGTGTGCTTCAGGTTCACCACCACTGCTGTTTTTCCTTGAAGTTCTCAAAACTGCTGATAGTAACTGATAGAAGTACTGTTACTCAGCTTTCCTTTCAAATAAGCATGGGGCCAGGAATTTAAAGTGATCTCGTTTTGTAGGAAACACTCAGCTCTATCACCAGAGACCAGAAAACATGGAAAGGAAATGTTTCTTCATTTTCATGATAGCAGCAAATGTTTCCTTACTTTCATTTATAAGAAGAAAAAAGAGGGGATCTAGATGCAAGACATTTAATAATTTTCTTCTGGTCCTTCATAGTATATCTCATCTGCTTATATCTGCAGTGCCCAGTGGCACTCAATCAACTTAACGTGCAGACTCACAAGACTCGTGGAAAACTTGAAACTAGTCTTCCCAGAAGGACAAGGGACAGGAATCCTGGCTTGCTCGCTGGGAAGCACCGCGCACTACTCTTCTGTAGAAATGCTTGTAGCAGTTCAGCAGCTAGCTTCTGGGTTCCTTTTTTTTTTTTTTTTTAATTTTTTTTTTTTTTTTACCAAGAGCATGTGTTGGTATGTTGTATACATAATGATCAAATTTATCGTGGTTAATTTGTACCTGTGCATGCCGTATCTTGGTTTTCCCCCCTCTTCCCCACCCCTCCCTTCTGTACCCCCACCATTCCCTATTTGCAACAGGTTTATTTACATTTTTACATTTTTCTTCTTTTTTCTCTCTCTTCTTTTCCCCCTCCTCCCTTTCTAGTTCTCCTCCCTTTTGAATATTATCTTTCTTTTACATGGTATCTATTACACCTCTTTGTCCTTACACTTACGGTTTCTCATATCAAAGAAACAATTTGATGTGTACTCATGAGTGTCCGATTTATTTCACTTAAGAGTATGTGTTCCTTTACCCCACCCCAGGTGCCCACCAAGAGTACAGAGAAGAGGGCCACAGCAGTCAGGAGTGAGTCACCATCGTTTAAACAGTACTTCCCCTGACAACTTCACAGACTTTGGGGGACCTGAAAAGGACAGCCTTAGCTGTCATCACCCTCACACGATCACAAAGTTGTGACTCCCCACAAGGTATCGATCATCTGTCCAGTCCAGCTGCAGTCCGCCTGTCAGGTTTCAATTTCATCACGAGCCACACTCCCTGTAACACAATTAACATACCAGCTTTCTCAGGTTGCCCTAGAAACAAAACCAGACAGTTAACTGAGGGCCAGATTCTCATAGCAGAAGGAGAAGAGAACTTCATCACCCTTATCCCACAGTGGTCCTCACTGATGGCAGTTACTCAATGACTGTTGCACCTGCAACACCAGGACCTTTCCAAATCCCAACTTGCAACTTCCTTCATAGTAGATAATCTTTAACAAATGAAGCAATATATGAACTTTTTAAAAAGTAATTTTAATGGTGAGGAAACTGATTAGGCACATTGAAACCATTTGTCTTCTAGAAGCCAGCAGCATGTCTAAAGTCTTTTGGCGCTAGATGTTTAGAATGAAATTCTCCCTCCCTTTTGGGGAACACGTTGTCTTACTGATCATGGCCAGTTGAAACTCAGAAAGTTGATTCTAGGAATCTAATTTCAAATTGAAAATTTCCAGGGCAACTCTTGTTGCTGTTGTTTTAATATGTGTTTTGAAAATGAAGAATAATCTGCTATAGTTTCTGTAAGTTACATAGGCTCCTAAAACCCACGATTAAATGTTAGCTATTGAATAAGCATTGTTATATAGATGACATAAATTATAGTTCTCAGCTAAACATAACTATTTTCTATTATTTTTGTAATGTTTAGCTCAAAACAAGGTTTATTGTTTTTTTTAAAAAAAAAAAAAAACTTCAAGTCACAGATTTGTGAAATCAAAGCCTCAGGCTGAGGCCCTATGCTCTTCTTTGTACTTCTGAATTCTATTTTAGTATATTGTATTCTCTATGGGCCTGAGATCTTGTCAAAGGATACACTATTATAAAATTTATTTCAAAGGCTACACTATTTATTCCCAAAAACTTCTTGCCATGTAATATGAAGAGACTAAATTGAGATTTTGATTTTTTAAAAGCGTTTATCAGGTATCCTGTACTATATTCCAGGTATTGCAATGATGCCTGCTGCTTAAACTTTATAATCCTACAAAGCAAACCTTGTCCTCACAGTGAAGAAAGGTAAAAAAATTTAGTTAAATGACTTAGTGAAGAATATTCATTCTAAACTTAAATTACTGTTAGTAATTAATTAAAAATGGTAGTATTCAGAATATCAGGGATCCAAGTTACTTCAGGGTAAAGAAGCCGTATTGCTCCGTGTGGTGATACTTCAGGGCACACCTCCGTACCCCTCCTATGACCCTTCCGCATCTGTCCTATAACTCCCTGACATTCCTGAGTTGGAAATGCGTATTTGCATAAGGTAAAGAGGAACCGTGAAAATGCAAATTCTGTGAGCAAGCACATGAAGCAATGTTGAGGTTTTTATAGGTAATTTTTTTATAGTGTAAAGGAGACTAGTATGTCTTTTCTTTAAAGAAAGTTTATAAGGGATGATAAGACCGATTACTAAGGGTCTCTGCATTAGGATACAAGGCACAGACAGACACGGACGGTGTCCAGCGTCTTCTGTGTTGTGATTGTGCGCGTGTCTTCTGCCCTCCACCACTCTGGGAGCACTGAACTCAAAGACCGCATGGCTCTCCGAATGCCATGTTCGTACACATGACCCTGGAGTCAGACAGCCTGGGCCGGTACTTCAGCTTACTGCTTAACAGCTGTGTGACCATTAGCAAATGACTTGGCTTCCCTCCGCCTCCATTATCTTCATCTTTAAAACAGTTTCAATATGAAGAACAGAACGAAACTGTATCCATGTGTATTAGTCAGTTTTCTCATTACTGGGGCACAATGCCTGACACTCACAATTTGAGGGAGGAGAACTATAATTTGGTTCACTGTCTCAGGGGATTCCGGCTGTGACCCGCGGCTCCAGGACAGGAATGTGACAGAAGGGCGTGGTGGAACAAAGCTGCTTAGATTATGGTGGCTGGAAGCAGAGCAGGGGAATAAGGCCCAAGAAGGGTGAGGACCAGATACAGACCTCAGGTCACTCCTCCTCGACTCCCCTAGACACACCAGGGAGTGCGCTTTCCTAATCCCCGCACACCTCCCGAACCAGTCAACTTGTTGTTAATCCACTTTAACCATCACACCATCTCAGGATTATTGTGACGATTCAGTGTCACGGTTTAACAATTGTAAAGTGCTTTATGACAATGCCTGACGTGTTCAAAATGCTATTTAAAGCAATAGTAGTGTTTATTATTCCTGTCACGAGGTCAGACACGCATGAACTCCTGAGGAAATGTTGATTGATTTGTTAGGTTGCCCTAATAGAGCAACCTAATTAATTAATTAAACTAATAAAATACTTTGAAGGCGTGGATATGAGGATCAGGACCGGGATGACAGCTGTAACTTTTGTCAGTACTGGAGACTGAACCCAGGACTATTGAACTGAGCTACATCCCCAGCCTTGTTTTATTTTGAGATAGGGGCTCACTAAGTCACTAAATTCCCCGGGCTGGGCTGCAACTTTTGATCCTCCTGCCTCAGCCTCCCAGAGTGCTAGGATTATAGGTATGCACCACTGCTCCAGCATTTGTGACTTCAAAAAATAAACTACTAAGGAGTGTCAGCTAAAGAAAGTTAGAGGACAGCGTTAAACAGTGTGCGGGTGTTTTTAAAAAGTAAAATAATGAGATATAGGTTTTAAATATTACTGATTCTTCATTTCATTCTGATGCAGCCAGAGAATATACTCTGAATGATTTCAATCTGTTGTATTTTCCTGGGACTGATTTTACAGCCTAGCCTATGGCCTGTCTTGATGAATGTTCTATATATACTTGAAAAATCTGTATGTTCTTCAGTTGTTGGACACAGTGCTTTTTGAATGCTAAGACGGTTCATAGCAGAGTTCAAATATTCTATGTCCTTACTGAATTGTACCTGCTTGTTCTCCCAATTACTGACAGGGAGATGTTAAAAACTACAATTAAAAATTAGTCTGTCTCTCTTTAGTTCAGTTTTGTGTAATATATTTTAATGCCCTGCTGTTAGGTACGTATATATTTAGGAGTATTTATTTTCTTAATGATCTTTTTGTCATTATCAAATGATCCTATTTATCCTTGGTTGTAGAGTATACCTTGGCTGATATTGGTATAGCCATTAGCTTTCTTACACTTACTGTTTGTATGGTGCCTCTGTTTCTTTATTTTGTTTTCACTGTGTTTATGCATTTAAACTTTTGTATTTTAAATACATTCCTTATAAATAACATATACTGTAGTTAGATGTGCCCACAACCATGTTTTATAGTCTCTATTGTTTAATTGGAATGTTTGGTCATTTTACATTTATTATAATGATCTATTTTCTTTTGTCCCTCCTGGATTTTATTTCTCTGTTTCTCCTTTTCTGCCTTCTTTAGGAAAAATTAAGCTTTAAAAAAATTCCTTTTACATCTTTTATTGACTTTTTAGCTCTACCTCTTTGTATTATATTTTAGTAGTTCCTTTAGGAGGAATATACAGAGTCTGCCAAAAAATGAATACATCAGGAAAAGAAAAACTAATATAAATGTTTTAATAATAAATTTGAGACATCACGAGATTAATACAAGTTACCTTTGGCCTCTACAAGAAGTGCTGAAAGTGATGGCCATTAGCTTCCAGACATTTATTAATATGGAAAATTGCAGAAGTATGTATAGATTTTTTGGTGGACTCTGTATATATATATTCCTAGAATCACAAGCTTGAGATATATATATAAAATATATGTATGTATATAGGTATGTGTGTGTATAGTTAATTAACATTATATGACATTATAAAATATCCTTTATCTGCATGTTATAAAATGTGTAGTACATCCTTATTTTTGTTATAAAGAGCCAATTTTCTTTTCAAAAAATAATAAAAGCTGTAAATAATAATCTTTTAAAATATGAGCATATTTACATTTTCTGCACTTTTTATTCCTTCCCCTAGATCCAGATTCCCATTTGGTAGCATTTTCCTTCAGTTCGAAGAATATCTTTTAGCATTTCTTGTGGTGTAGCTCTGCTAGAGACAAACAGTCCCAGAGTTTGCTTCCTGAAAAATCTCTACTTTGTCCCTATTTTTGAAGGATGTTTTCTCAGGATATAAAATCTTGGTTTGGCTCTCTTTTTTTCTTTCAGCACTTTAAAAATGGTCTTTTTATTGTCTTTTGGCTTCCATTGTTTCTGATGAAAAGTTAGCTGTCATTCTTATCATCACTCTTTTAAATGTAGTAAGTTTTTCTCTGGAAGGTTATAACTTTTTGCAGAGGGCTTTCATTTTCAGCAGTTTGAATGATGTGTTTCTGGGTAATTTTCTTTGAATTTATCCTTCTTGGATTTTGCTGAGCTTCATGGATCTCTCAGTTGTTGTATTTCATCAAATTTGGAATTTGGAGGCCATTATTTCTTGAAATATTTTGTCTGCCATATTTATTGTCTCTTTCTGGAACTCTAATTACTTATATGTTAGATCGTTTTATATTAGTTCACAGGTCACTATGACTGTTAACTTTTTCTCCAACTATTTTTCTATTTATATTTCAATCTGAATATTTCCTATTGACTAGCCCAACACCTGGACTGGCTGTATATCTGGTTCCAGTGACTGGTTTAAGTCACATATCAGTTGTAAGTCACATTTACCTATTTCTTTTTACTGACTTTTGAATTGTATACTGAACATTGTAGATCACATTTTATAGTTACACTCATTAGTGTTATTGGCTCCTTGAGAAGTACTTTATCTTATTTTAGGCAGTTAAGGTACTGGTGGATCTCTTTGATCATACTGGCTTCGTCCATTTTAGTTTTCTCCTTCTAGGGTATAGTCCTTGTTCTGGGGTTATAACCCTTCTGGGTGTTAATGTAAAGCCTGAAGAATTTCCTAAACCCCTCTCTCTACATAACAAGATTTGGACACCAAATTTTGAAATTTTGGAACTGGGTAGCTGCTGAAGCCTTTGCTTAATTTTAGCTTCCCAGCTGTTATTTTCCATTGGATAGTGAGATGGTACTCTCTACAGCTCATGAGTTGGTCAAAACCTTGATAGTAGTTTGTGCTCGATCTCGAGTTTCCATCATCTGTGGCAGTTTCCTTCTTTCTAGCATTCATCTCTTTAGTATCCAGACATTCTTACAGCCTCACACTCAGGCCTGTGACTCCGCGGTGGCTTTTTTCTTGATATCCGTACTCTGTGGAATCTATGAAAAGGATAATACCCTCAGGGGAAAACTTACTTAAATATGATTATCACTTTGTGACATTCCATCTGTAGAGAGTCATGGTCCCTCCAGTTTTACATTGTTCCCACCACTTTCAGACAGTTCATTTGTAATATTTATCCAGAATATATCATTGTCATTGCCAACAAAATAATTTTGCTGTGTCTCCACTATGGCCTGAAACCCAGGACCTCACCAGTGAATATTCATACCTCTTTAAAGGAGAGCTAAAAGGAAGAAGAGAAAATGGTTACTGATCTAAAAGTTAGGTTATAAAGAAGGAGTTTCCAGGATGGAGAAATAAGTATGTTTCTAGGAAGTGAGGATAGAGCCTCTAGAAAAAGAAGAGATAAGGTTGCAAAACAGAGAGAACTAATAGTTAGCACGATCATGGGAGTTAAATTGAGTACAGCTATGACAAATACAAAGGAAAGAGAGAGGTGAGGCCCAAAACTCTGGAGGAGCAAGGATAGAGGCTGAACACAAATGGGGGCTTACTGGAAGAAAACATAAACTTATGGAAATTGTGCTGGTTCCTCATGTGAAAATGAGATGAATAGAGTGATATTAAACTGAATTAGTATATAATTTTTGTAATCTGTAGGGTGCCAAAGGGATCAAAGTGGAACAAGTCAAGTATGACTCTAGAGTCACAAGTTTTAGCTGCCTGTAACAAAATATGGCGTAGTGAATAAGTAATACAGTATTTGGTGCTCGCTTCGGCAGCACATATACTAAAATTGAATGAGTAATAAAGTAGGACAAGGATAATGATGGAGCTTATGGACTGAATTTTAGAAACGTTGCATTTAGGAGGTCTGTAAAGTTTCCAAGAGAGTGTTTGAATGGGTGCCTGGATACACGTGGATCAGAAGATCAGAAGAGACATTGGGTGGAGGTAATATTTAGGGGTTACTGATTCAAGGATAGTAAACCAAGCTGTGGGAGTGAGTGAGAAAACATGGACTAAGAAAAGAAAAGAGCCTAGAAATTGTTGATATTTAAAAACAAGCATAGAAAGAGAAACATACCACAGAGAATAAGAAGGGATATCTTGAAAGATCAGGGAAAAACTGGTTTGTGTGGTATCACAGAAGCCACAGAAATCAAAAGAAGAGCGTCAAGAAAATCATAGTCAATAGGATGAAATGCCACTTGGAGATCAAGTAATTCTGGGAGGGTCTAGTAGATGCAGCAACATAAATATCCTTGGAGATCTTGGTGAGAGCTCTTCAGTGGAATTTTAAGGGCAAAGCCAATTCAAAGGACACAAGGAGTAAGAGGAAAGTGCGAAAATAAAGACAATCAGTACAGACTTCTCTGAAACAGTAACAGGTGGACAGAGTCTCAGGATGGGTGAGCTTTTGTAATAGAAAAGATTTTAACATATTTAAATGCTGGTGGGAGGGTATAAGAGCAGAAAAAGAGATGCAAGAGAAGGAAGAGATGACTCAGTATGCAGAGTTGTTGATGTGGTAGAAAGGGGTAAGGTTAAGATCAAATGAGGAACTCTCTTCAGATAAAGGAGAAACTCATGCTACTTGACGGGAGAGATAAAGGCAAGAGTAGAAGTACATCTTTAGATTGTGTGCATAATGTTTTTGGTGAGGGAACTGTTTAGAAAGAGCTGTAGACTTGCTCGGTAGTGTGAAGGCCCAGCGTTGAGGGCCAGTTGAGGTTAGTGACTGGAAATTTTTAGTGCTGCCAATTTTCTGCATGGTGTCATTTTTTCCCAGTAGAGCTGTGAAGAGACTGGATAGTTAAATTCAGCCAAAGTCAGATTATGGCCAGGCAAGGGAGTTTAGAAGGTCAGACTGTGGAATCTTAGAATTTGAGTGAGGAAAGAACAAAAGATCAGGGTAAAAAGGGACCTGAAAATTCATGAGAGCAGCTGAATCAGCTGGCAAGCATTTGGAAGGTAAGAGAAGATGGTTAGACCCCAAGCATCTCAATCGGAGGCCTCAAGAGTAGAGCAGTTTGTGAAAACAGATCTCATGTGTCTCTCCGTCAGAGGAGGTGGCTAAAGTTGACCGGAGGAGGTCACTGATAAAGCAGAAGCAAAATAACTGAGAGGTCCTAATATAAGGTGAGTCACTCATTTATTCTTTATTCTCCTGAGTCTACTGTAACAAACTACCTCCAGTTAGGCGGCTTAAACCACAGGCATTTATTCCGTCTCAATTCTGGAGGCTGAAAGTCTGAGATAAAGGTGTTTGCAGGCCATGTTTTCTTCAATTTCTGAGAAAAGACTCTTGTGCCAATATCGGGCAGCCTCACATGTTCCTTGGTTTGTGGAAACACATGAGATGTGATGTAAAATAAGGTGAGTGTTTCAATTTTATGATTTGTTATGTCAAGATAGCACAACTAAAGACATTCGTGAAAGAGGACTTGCAAGAAGTGTTTCAGGAAGGGCAGGAGTGATGGAGTAAGTGTGTTCAAAGCGAGGGGGAATATTTTGAGGGGGATTAGTAGCAATGTATCTTTTACTGTAATAAAGTTTTTTATTCAAATATTAACCATGTATTTTGATCACCCCTCGTAACTCTGATCTCTGCCTGCAAGTTTCCATGGTCTTTCTCCGTGTGTGTGTCTGTCTGTCTCTCTGTCTGTGTCTGTCTGTCTGTCTGTCTCTCTATCTGCCTGCTTTCATGGGGCATCTGTTCTTCCTGTAAAGAACATAAGTCATATTGGATCATGGCCAGCCCTAATGATTTCATCTTAACTTGATTACATCCCTTGGGACAGTTTCCACCCATATTGTGGGTGACAGGCAGGGGTTAGGACTTCAACATAGTTTCCTGATTAAACCCACAGTAAGGCTGGAGATGAGGCTTAGTGCTGGAGCACTTGCCTAGTGTGCATGAGGCCCTCGATGTCATTCTCAGCACCTCAAAAACAAAACAAAACAAAACAAGCAAAAACAAACAAACCAAAAAGCCCCACACCAGTGTGAATTTTAAAATCATCAGGTGTGGGAATGAAAAAAGGTGAAAGATTTCAGTGAAGGAAGAAAAGGTCACGGAATTTCACCAACAGAAAAAGGCAGGGGCTGGAGGGTAATATGGCCAGGTGTGCAAAGCTTAAAGGAGGAGGCATTGCTTTGTGGGACACTAATAATCCGGAGATAGTGCTAAGAAGAAAAAGGGTATGCACCGCCTAAGTCTAAACCATGTGCGACATGAAAGAATGGGTGGGGTGGGGCGACCTTTGGGAAGAGACATCTTATTCAGGGTGAGAGTATGAGGTGACCTCTGAGGAGAAGTCAGGGGTGAATGATGGTGCATGTTGAGCAGGGAGTAAGTGTGCCAGCAGGCTTAGAAGAAACTAGGGACTGGAAGGTGAAAGCATTAAGAAAATGAGAATATAGAAGAGGAAAAGTGATACCGCGTGGGATTTAGATGGTGGAAGTTGTCTAAATAATAAGGCTACAGTTGTTTGTGGGCTTAGTCCTTCAACCTCTGGAAGATATGAGGATGCAGTGAGATGCAGGAGATGCAGACTTGACAGTCATTCTGTAGGAAGGACCCAGGCATTTTTTTTTTCTTAGCTTCCAAAGCACCTGTTTGCAGGTTTGAGCCCTGCTGTCGGATGGGCAGAGGTATAAAAAGCATGGAATACAACTCTGCACTTAGGAACTGGGCTGGCTTCAAGCTAGACCTCTGCTTGAGCAGCTTCTGTCCATTGGATTATTGTTCAGTGGGGCCAGGGACTATGATTGTCATGCGTGGGCAGGACAAAAAGGGTCATTTCAGAGCCATCACACATGGACTCATCAACTCAGGATTGGAATACATTCCTAACTACACTCACATTCTGGAAACACAGCTCCATAATTCCAGTTCTTCCCAACTGGCAGCTAAACTACTTTCTTTCAGGAAGTTTTCCTTCCATTTCCTCATCCCCATTGAGTCTCATACTCTGCTATTTCTAACAGTTAAGAAAGGGACAGGGAAACAGATAGGCAAAGAAATAGCAGAGAAATCAGTTGCAACGGTGTCAAGTTTATTAATGTATTTGTCATTTGCTGGAGCCATAGTTTAAAAAGAAAAATAAAAACCCAACCTTTTAACTCTGAGATCACTCCTCATCTATCTTGTCCCCTTCCTACTTGAGTTATTAATAGTGTCAGATAACTTATCTGCTACAGGCAACACCAGCCCCCTCTTTTTATGTAAAGGCAATCTGTATCTTAGTGGTGGGAAATCTTCACAAAGAACTTATTCTGTGTGTAAAGTAGCACCATAACCCTGCTGTTCATTTGTCATTTGCTTGTTCACAGCAGGCAAATGGCTCCAGATGAATTATGAGTAGGTATTTTTCATACCCGGGCACCTTCACAGTGCTTCCTACTTTGCTCTTCAGACCCAAGAGCTACTATTTTGGTTTCGATTACCAGTATTTTTTTCTTTCTCTGCCAACTCATCAACTTACTAATTAGATCACAAAGACTTGCCTTTTGTTTAGAAAACCTCTTTTCAAGTTGCTGCTTTTACATGGAAAAAGGATGTACAGTATTGCCTAGGTGTTAGAACTTGATTCATAAGAACCCAAGCCACATCACATCCATCATTTTTACTCTTCATGGGTATTTTAAAACATAGGGCTAAAATTTAAGTCTTGATTCTGACCTTGTGTGTGATCTTTTAAAATTATGTTTTCTATGTTATTTTTCTTATGTCTGGATGTCCCTGCAAAGCCTCATTTACTCACGGTTGGGACTTTTGGGAGGTGAATGATCACAGGTGCATGATACTCAGTGGGGTAGTCCACAGATTGCTTGATAGCTAAGTGGGACTTGAGAAGTGAAGCCTGGAGGAGGTGGGTCACCAGGGGTATGACCTGGAAAAATCTGTCTCCTTCCCTCCTCCCTTGATCACTCTCTCTGCTTTGCCACCATGCCATAAGCCACACCCTTCTGCCATGCTACCCTGCCTTGGACCCCACTGACTATGGGCTAAAATCTCCACAAACTGGGAGCTAAAATAAACCTTTCCCCATTTAACTTTGGCGGTTAGGTATTGTGTCATAGCCAGGAGAAAGTAAGTAAAGCAATGTTCATATTCATAATTCACAAATCACATTTTTGTTAACAAAGAGCATTGGATATCGATTCAAGACATTAGACTTGGCCCTTTCTCCAGCGTCTGTAAGATGTCATGTGAAATAACCTCTCAGGCCTAAGAGGCCATCTGTCATATGAGAAGCATTTAGTAAAGGCAATGTTTAAAATTGCTTCAGAAGTTATGATTTTCAGAAATTTAAGTTGACAACTTCATTTCTCCTTTCCAGTGGTGCATCCATTTTTTCAATTTTCATTCTTTTTAAATAATGCCACAAGCAAGCAATATGAACTGAAATACTTCAAAATAATTTGCAAATAATATCTTGTTCATTCTTAATTTCCTGGCATACAGAAAATGGATGATTCTAAATAATTCAAAACACTCTGGGAAATTTGTTTTTCTTCATCGGAATTGTTTCATGGTATAATTACAGAATGTTCCTAACTTAGTCATCCCAGAATTTAGCTGCTTTCGCCAGAAAGATATTTCATATCC
Source organism: Hystrix cristata (assembly GCA_004026905.1). Lineage (NCBI taxonomy): Eukaryota > Metazoa > Chordata > Mammalia > Rodentia > Hystricidae > Hystrix > Hystrix cristata. Next base: position 57,492 of record PVJO010009768.1, read on the forward strand.
TTTTTCTTCCATTTCTCTTAAACTCAACTAAGCTTTTTCCAAAGGCTTTAGAGGATGAAAACATGTGGTACAAGAAGTTGTTGTAAGCCTCTTTCAAACAGCTGTTTTTCAGCTAGAGAGTGGTTGACAAAATTAAGAAACCCTTGACCTAATGATCCATTTCTTTTTCGAGTACTTTCATCAAGGATTTTTGCCTCAAGCCCTACTTTAGCTCTTCACAGTACAGCCTAAGATATTTCTACTTCAAAACAGAAAAGAATCTCATCTCTTTGGGGGTGGCTCAGCTGCAGTTCTGCCTAAGAGTACAGAGGGTGGAATAATTGCTCTCTCTCCCCCACCTCTTCAATCCCAGGAGCAGCCACTTCTGACTTGCAATTTAAATTATTACCCTAATAAGCTGTGGCATGTAGGCTCAAATAATTTAATTTCTTTTACTTAAAGAAGAAGAGAGTTTGGGGAACTTAATACAAGTTAGGAGAGTAAGTGAACACAAAAAGGCTTACTATTATCCTTCAATAAAACCTCTAGTCAACAGCTAAAATGTCTTATGTCTTTGTGAAAAATACAGCCAAGAAAGATGAGAACTTTTTGACATTCTTGAGAAAATTGCCACAACCTCCTCTGGTCACTTTTCAAGTTGGAAAACAAATGCTGTGGTTTTACTCATACTTCAGTTTTCCACATAAATCGTGTCAAGAATGCTGTATCCTTAAAGACAATAACCCTGACCACCATCGATGGGACTTGTTTAGAGCTCATGTAGAAGACCAGGGTCCTCAGATGACTAGTGTATCTGTCAGTTTCCATTTTTCTTCCAAATAGGGCCAGAAATCTGCTCCTATTGTTTTACACAAACTCCTTATGCAAGCGATCTACCGCCCAGCCTTTGAGAAATGATGGCATGGCTAGATTCGTAGTCATTGGCTTTCCACACCTCTTTCCTCATTTGACTAATACCATCAATGACAGAGTAGTAACCCAATCTAGGTGTGCTGGTGCCATCAGAAAATAAAGCAAAGCTATGACCTTGACTCATTAATGTCACATGTAAGCTTACCTGCAACCTTCCATAGAAAGTTTCCAGTTGCTATAGTAATGAATGAACTCGCTTCCTTTCCAAAATGTGCATGTGTAACAGGAAGCTGAACATGCCTTCCATCTTCACTTCATTCCGTGAAAGCATACAGATGAATACCAGTAGAAAGTAATTTGCTAATTTGAAGTATTTATCTTCAAGGTCAGATAGACTTTTCTTAGGTTGCCATGAGCAAGAACTTCCTTTTTTTGAGGTATGGTGTGGTTCTGACAGTTTCCATTCACACCTTGATTATCTCTGGCGCTGCTGAATTAGTTCAGCCATTATGTATTGGAGTAACTCCTGGTTACACAGGAAGCCAGAATGTGTCATTCACCATCCCTCCCCTGCTCTCATTGTTCATGGGAAACCTCAACAACTCGAGTGAGATACTTAGAGCAGAAGAAGAAAATTCAAGGTGAAAGCTCAGCCAAGTGAACGTGGCTGGTTGGGCAGAGGCAGTATGTATTTCACATGATATTTCTGGCAGTGCCAGCAGGTTCTCAGTGATGGTTTGGTTTCAACTAGGAAGATACTGAGCCTCCTAATGGTTTCCTTGTGTTTACCAGAACTGGCTCAGACCCTGGGCAAAAGGTCTCAGTGACTTCAGTAGAAGAAGGATTGGGGAGAAAGGCCTCCAACAAGCCTCCATAGTTCAGTGAGCATTTTTATTTTATTCATCCTCCATACTGGTAAAAATGACACTGTTGAAGACAGAACCTAAGGTGATATGTCTCTCTGTTGCTGTTCTGCCCAGGCAGGGCTTATTACCAAATAAACATTTTAACTCTTCCAGCTATTGACTAGTAGTGCTAAATCCTCACCCAATGACTGTATTTTTTAAATGTCTGCAGTGATTGCTTCATGTCCCCTTGCAGATGTAAACATCTAGTTGCGATAGTTTCACTCTGACATTATGAGGCAGGTGGGTGAAATTGAGTCTGGTTCTCTGCAGTGGTAAGAGGACTTTTTCCATTTTAGAGAAAAAAGTATTTCCAGCATTTATTTCCACAAAGGCTTTCTAAGACTGCAAATTTTATGAATATCTGCCCCTGTACTCCTGCCAATTTCCAATTTTCTTTAAATTCAAACTCAGTTTGTGTCAATATGTTTATTTCTCTCAAAGCAAAAAAAAAAAAATGCCAGGTAGAGAACAAAAAATAAAGACTACATGTCCACATTGGAATTTGAATTCAATCTGAGAATGGGAAGGAGACACTGGGAAAAAAGGTGCAACATTTAGAAGCCAGGCTATCGTCCTTGCCCTTAGTTGCCCTGAGCTTTGTGTCCACTTGCCATCCTGAGTGCTGAGGCCCATGCAGCTTCTACTGCAGTCACAACAGGAGCTGGCACACCAGGTACTCCCAAAGGGACGGGCTGTGCCAGTGACAAATGTACCACAGGGACGGCACCACCTCTGAGCACTCAGCGTCTCTGTCCGGTGTCAGCCTTCACCTCCAGGCTGGCAGTTCCTCAGTTCTCGTGGGTGCCTCGTACTGTCCCTCCCTGCTGTGCAACAAAAAGCCAAAGGACACACATCTGTCCATCCTGCTGCTGCTGGGCACCCTGCCTTGGTGACAGAGAGAAGCCGCACCGTGGTTCTTGTGTTCTGTAACAAACACCTCAACATCCAGAAGGCAGTGAGGTTAGATGAACTAGCAAAGGAGACGTGATGTTCGTCTGGGTGCCTCTCACTATAACTAAAGGAAACCAAATTTCAGACTAAAGCATGAACATTAGCTTGAAACTAGACTTTCCTTCTCTCCTCTCCACTTACTCCTTTAGCTTGAAACTAGACTTCTCTCCTCTCTCGGTCTGTGCTCTGCCTCTCCATGTTTCTGCACGCTCATTCTGTAATTCCTCCGTCCTTTCTGCTGCCTTTCTCCCTTAATGGATGCTCAAACTCCTAACTTTTACAGTGAACACTGTGGCGGATTTTGTCTCCTCTTTGGTGTTCTGCCTTTCCTCTGTCTTGATCTCTGCTATTTTTCTGATGTGCAGGCTCTTCAGAATACTGTCTTTACAGTTTCTCATCACGGTACTCAATGAAAGCTAGAATTCTCAGGATTCTTGGTTCCCATTAAGCATCCAGAGAGCTCGTTGTGGTATCTATGCCACTTATTAAGTCATAGTTTTATGTATGACCATCTAATTTTAGGGCCATACAAAAAAGCCAGTGTTTCAGGTACCTCCATCCATCAGCAGTTGGTATTAGTGCTCCTCATCAGCACGGCTTGTTTTCCCAGATGCAAGTGTTCCAAGTTTCCATCTATTGGCACCTTAGTTATTTAACATGCTGACCATGCCCTGGCAGGCAGAGAGAAAACCTTGGCTCAGTCAAAAACCAAACCAACCTTCCAACTTGCCACGTATGTTTCTCCCAGCAGGCATTTTGCCAGCCAACTGCCCAGTGTTTCGTCTCTGATTCTTTGGCTGCCCCTCATCCTTATATTAAAGTGCAAAAGCTCTGCAGCCCTAATTTGCACCAGGCTCTTGGTAACATCCCTCATGACTGTGCCAGAAACAACTGATGCTTTGTAAAATACAGGAATCCCGGACCCTCGGTGGTACTTTCAGTGAAGGCTGTGTCAGCCAAGATTGTAAAAGCAGCAGGCATACGGATCTCAAACGATGGAGTTAATTTTTTGAAAGAGTCCCTTAATCTTTCAGGGATGATTTAAAGAAAGGTGTAGCGTGGAAATCCTAACTCTCAGGGGCTTGAATTTGATCATTTGGTCCAGAAACAGGGGTCGGGGACTTCCTGCTTCACAATCACCTGGCTTATTCTTCCTGATATTTTAGCAGTATTACCCAGGAGACTCATGGGCTCACTGTGTTTACACATTAACATTTCCAGAACAAACTAATAATTGTGTTGGCTTCTGTGAGAATTCTCTGAGTATTACCCAGAGTAACTGATGTCAAAAGTGTTGCCCTGGCTTGAATTAATACACATTCTCCCCAGGAGAGGCTAGACTTTAATGGACCTGTCAGTCAATGTCAGCTAAACATCCGGTATGTCTGGAGAGTTGAGAGATGAGCAAAGAAACAGTTACAATGGGTGATTTTAAACCTCTTTATCAGGTTAGGTCGGCATTTCTTAGCAGGACTGATATCAAAGAATACTTGTCCTGCAATTCAGGTTTCTTGCTTCTAGGTGGCAGCGGTGCCTCCCCGACCTAAGAAAGGCTTCAGAAAGCACGCTTGTTAGGTATTTATTTAAACTCCCCGGCACATATTTTTTATTGTATTTTTGTAGAGAGGCAACACCTCTCTGGAATTTGATCACCCTCCCACTTTCCTTTGTATATGATTAACTTATTCCAACCCTTTCCTTCTGAATGCCCCGTCTCATATTGGAGTAAGCCTAGGGACAGTGTGGCGTTTATACATTGCAATCGCTTTGCCTCTGCTGGCAGAGCTTCTGCTTCCTAACTCAGGCAGCTCCCCGGGCAGCCCACTAGAGACGTGGATGAAGAAGCACCTAGAGGCTGCCTTTGTGCTGACAGGCTTGCGTTGCTGTGGGTGACTCCTCAGCCGTCAAAAGGGGTCTTCTTATTTCACTGTGACATCTTCTTGCTTCTCTCCCCGCAAAATAATCCTTGCAGCTGTAGGTTTAAATTTTGTGTACCTTACTTTTTGCATAATAACTTTTATTGCCAGTGGCCAAGCAAAAACTTAGAGGTCAACTGTTTTGAATAGTTTCTCTATCTTTTTCAAGGACTTTCTTTCTATTGCCATAGCAGAATATTAAAAAAAAAAGTTAGCAAAGTTTCACACATCTTAGTCTTATTCCATGATAATAGCTCTTAAACAGACAAACTCTCTTCTCACAGAATGTTAAACATCAGGATACATGCATGTTTAAAATCTGATGCATGTCTTGTGTTTGGAGTTTGCACCATCATGTCCAGGGTTGAATTGCCTTTTGCAGGAGAAAGCTCCCATGGTTAATGGGTCCCAGAACTGCATGAAGACGGAAATCATCTTACCTGCCAGGAATCTAGATCTGAACCCTGATAGTCCCAGTAACGATAGTCTATAGTGTACACCTTCCTAGTGACCTTCAGACACATGAGTTTAAATATCGTATGATTTCTCTTATATGAGAAACCCAAAGTATAAAGAACAAAATAAAAGGCAGATAATAGAAAACAGAGAACTAGATCTTTTGTAAAAAGGGAAGGGGACCAAGAGATGGGAGGGAGGAGAAAAGATGGGGAAGAGGATGAAAAAATAATTAGTGTGTATAATGTACATGTACCAACTCCCCACAATGAACACACTCATTATGTACTCCAAACATGTACTAATAAAAAATGTTTAAAAAACAAAGTAGAGAACTCTTTCTGAGACTGTCAAGAACCCAACATGAAGTCTTTAATTTCACATTAAAGTATAAGGGTTGGGAGAGAAGCAGCCTAACAGGATTAGAATCCTGAAAATTTGGCATAAGGATGAGAATCGTCTTATCCGGAATAATGATGCAGAATGAGTTAGAAAGTTGAATTTGAAATTCAGAGTTCAAATACTCTAACAGAACAGTGGAGGGATGCTAGTGCACAACAAACTCTTAAATGTTTTATGAAGAACTAAAAGACAGGAGCTTGAAGGTGTCTTAGTTACTGTCTCATTGCTAGGACAAAATACCAGATACCCACAAATTAAAGTAGAAGAGGTTTATTTTGGCTCATAGCCTGTAGAGGTTTCAGTCCATAGTCGACTGGTGCTGAGACAGGGCAGCAGGGCAGAGGAAAAACAGTTCATGGCAGGCAATGAGGTTTCTTTCTTCTTTCCTTTTTTATTCCATCCAGGCTAAAGCCTAGCGGTTGGTGCCACCCAAACCCAGGGTAGGTCATCTTTTTTCAGTAAACCCGTCATCCACACCCAGAACTATGTGAAACCAATCAGTAGACTGATCCAGTATCACAAACCCATGATGCAGTCACTTCCCCAAAATCCCCACCTATGAGCACATGAAGCTTTAGGGAAACATCTAGATATAAGGCATAACAGAGGATCTAAAAACAATGGTAAGGAAATGGGAACATTAACTTGATTTGATCAGTACATATTGTATGCATACATTGAAATATCCCACTGTATATCATAAATAAGTATAATTACTACACACTAATAAAAATTTTAAATTTAAGGAGTTAGTACTGTTAGCAACTCTAACTTGATCATTATATACTGTGTACATGTATCAAATTATTACTCTGTACTCTATAAGTTTATACAACTTATATTTATAAAAATGAATTTTATTTAAATAAGCTTAACAGTTCTTCCCAGAAGTATAATCATGGGGAAGTGTTGCAACCTTTTCGAGTCTTGGTTTCATATGTAAAATGGCTATAGTCTCTTCTGTAAAGGACCAAGATGAGAGTTAAGAGTGATAATATTTAAAAACATTTAGTATAATGAATGGCACAATTATACAGGTTGAGACATAGAGGCATGTAAAATGTATGTGTAGATGGAGTCTATTCCTATTTCTTTACTTGCCCATATAAGTTTATCAAATTCCTTCATCTCAGTTGAACTATTTCTAATGTTGTTGTAAAACAATTAACTGTTTTGGTAGAAATCCAGAGACTGGGAAGCAGCTTCAGATTTAAACATTGATTATAAGGCTTTCATTATAAACCATCAACTACTTTCTAGAGGTGATAAAGATGGATTTAAAATACATTTAACTGCTTAAAAACTTAAATCAGTTTGATATGGGATAAGTGTATTAGTTTGTTTAATGACTAGTTTTGCCATTTGAGTATAAAAACAATATAAATAATTATGTATCATCAATAATTGATTGGAAGTTCATAATGAGCTCATATCTATACTAAGTGGATGAGATAATGTCTGTAAAGTACTCAAAGCTCATGAAATACAAATGACATATCCATTTCTGGATTTCCTGATGCTATCCCACGAAGAATTGTTGTCATCCAGTTCCATGTCCTGCTCACCAAAGCTTGGCTGGCCTGAGACATTTTTTAGTGGACAGAGTAGATTTCTGTTTTCTGCTCATGGAAGTCTTCTCATCCCTGTCTTTGAGGACTACATACATCTTTTTAGGAAGATAGTTATCAGTCCTGTTTGAGGCAGTGTAATAAAATGGATCAAAAATAAAGGATGTGGATGACTAATAAAGGATACTGGGGACTAATTCTAGCCTTCTCTGCTATCAGCACACACAGTGCTCCTGGAGAAAGAAGCTTTCTTTGTCTATACAGTTTGAAATCCAGAGTCCTCACAGTGAATACCAGCCATATTTATTCCTAGACTAAGCAGTATCAGGAATGAAAAGAGCAAAAGGTGACATACTACACCATTTCCATTATTATAATGAAATCCCTGAGGCTAAGTATTTTCTGAAGAAAGTATATTTATTTAACTCACAGCTTTAAAGACTAAAAGTCCGAGGTCAGGCAGCCACATTGATTCAACCCCTGGTGAGGGACTAATGGTGGATGATCTCATGGCAGAAATGCATATGAGAGGGTGGGATCACATGGTGAGACAGGAAGCCAGAATGCAAGGAAGTACCAATCCTGATCTTTTATGACCACTCCCTCCTGTGAGAACTAACTGGGTTACCATGAGAACTATGTTACTCCCTTCTTCCAGTGACCTACAAACTTCACACTAGGCTCCACCTCTTAAAGGTCTCATCACTTCTATGATAGTTAAACTTGATCATTAACTTGATTGGACTGAGTGCTACCTTGCAAATTGGTGGAGCACACTTCTGGTTATGTCTGGATGGGTTATGGAAGTATGACATCTGGAGTCCAAATCTGGTCCCTGGTGCCTTCATCTCTGGTGCCATTTCCCTATTCTGCATCCTGGCCACCATGAACTGAGCAGCCTTGCCCTCCATGCCCTTCTGCCATGATGTTCCTGCCTTGGAGCCAGCCAACCATTGACTTAACTCTCTGAAACTATGAGCTAAATAAACTCTCCTTTAAGTTACAGGTGTCAGGTAGTTTGTCCTAGCAATAGGAAAGCTGATCAATACCACCTTTCATATTGTCACACTGAGGACCAAGCTTCCAACATATGAATGTTGGGAGTCAAACCACATCCAAACCAGGGAAGAGAACAACTGAGATGCTATCCTTAATAAAGTTCAGAAATTTCAAGGATTATCCCTGAGTAGAGGTGTCTTGTTGGTAGCTGGTCAAAGAACTCCAACTGCTGCTGTCTCACAGTTCTCATTTTGATCATGATTATTACCATCCTGCTGGCCACAAGGCACTTTGCTCTCTTTAGTGTTCTGGCTCACTTGTAGACCAAAATTATTTTGTTAGTTTATTGCAATCCAACCAACCATAGTAGGACTTCAAATTTTTTTTTATTAAATCTTAAGGAGTAATACACATAAAATAAAGATGAGGAAAATATTTCAAAATTCTGGTGAAAGTTTCTGATTCTTGAACAATTAACTTATTCACTGCTACAGTCCCTGTTTGCATGGAACCCAAGAAGGAAGCATGACTTATCCTAGTGCCTGACTGAACTCCAGACCTGTCTCCACTTGAATGCTCCCATAACATCTCCTGCCCAAGAAACCCCAGTGGCCATCTTGACTCTCCATAATTGAATCCAAGAATGTGAGAATCACTTCTCCCTGCCTCAGATCTGCTTCTTTAGATCAGTCCCTATTCTCACATTCACTCCTCATCCACAAGTCATTGACATTAGACATGATTTTATTTTGTAAGCATGAACTCATGGCAGCAGAGATAACCTGCATCAGTTCACCCACATACACGATTGTCTCCTTATCCTCTGCAAATATGTTCCAAGACCCTCAGTGGAGATCTGAAATCATGGATGGTACAGAACTCTATATATACTATATTTTTGTATACATACATACCCATGATAAAGTTTAGTTTATAAATTAAGCACAGTGAGATTAACAATAGCTAATGTTTAAATAGAACAATAATAACATTATACTGTAATAAAAGTTATTTACAATTTATGAATTATTTCTAGAATTTCCACTTAATATTTTGAGACTCAGCTGATCACAGTAATTGACATCAAGGAAAGTGAAGCTACATAATATAATGGGTGCTACTACAATAGCATAATGCAAGGTTGATAGCATTCAGCTAACTGCTTGGCCGTGGAAATGGAGTGGGAGATATGTAGAGAAAAGTTGGTAACCATGAATTCTCCACTACTTCCTCCTTTTGCTCGCTCCTTGTCCCATTCATGGTACCTTCATGTAGCTGACCCTTTCTTGGGGAATTTGGGTGAATAAGGAAAGGGAGGCAAGGGCAGAGGTACTGTAAAGCCCATAACTTAAAAGTCCTGCTCTAACTAATGCAGTTTTAAACAAAAAGGAAGAACAAACAGCAGAGAAACAGCCTCTCCAAGGTTTGGTGTCCACAGGAATATAGCAATGTGAGGAAGAGAAGAAGGAGGGAAGTGGGTTCCTGGGACCTAGCAAGGATCTGAAGCAAAAATTGAAGCCCAAAGGGAGAGCCAAAAGAGAGACCTCAGTGCAGAGGAAGGAGGTGGCAGACAGCGCTTTCTCCCAGAGCCCAGCTCACAATGTGGGAGGGGCAACTCAAGCCTGCAGACCCACGGTGACTACTGGTGACCCCTGCGGTCTCCATGGAAAGGCACAAACGTGGAACAAAGTGGTGGACACAGCAGACTGCAGTGGCTGGCGAGTTATTTGGGTTCCATTCCCCATCTTGGAGAGGGGCCTACTGAACTCAGACACAGAGAAGCTGCGGGTGGCTGTCTGTGCCAGGACAAGGCACAGCCGAGTTCAAGTTCAAGTTCACAGGAGATCAAGGAGCCAAGTTCAAGCCTACAGGGAGCTGAGTCCAAGCCAGCAGGAGACACACAGTGTGTCACTAACTAAACAAATGGGGTTCCAACCTCACAGCCAGAGACCAGTTGCACTTCAGTGGAACTGGTGCTGAAGTCTTTCTGTTGAACCCAGCTGGGATTACCCACTACTCCACCATAAATCTACTGCTGGGATTAATCAACACAGACTTGGGCTCCCTACTCTGTCTACCAGTGACAGCAGTGACATGCCTGGAAACAGACTTTTTTTCTGGTATTGTTCCTTTTTTTTTTTTTATTACCAAGAACATGTATTGGTACATTGTATACATAGTGATCATAATCAGCATGGTTATTTTGTACCTGTACATGAT
>PVJO010009769.1:0-67730 GCA_004026905.1 Hystrix cristata
TTTTTTTTTTTTTTTTTTTTTTTTTTTTTTTTTTTTTTTTTTTTTTTTTTTTTTTTTTTTTTCTGAGACAGGGTTTCACTATGTAGTTCAGGTTGGACTTGAGCTCAGGCTGGCCTCGAACTCATAGTAGTCCTGCCTCTGCCTTCCGAATGCTGGGATTACAGGCATACACCACCACGCCTGGCTGTCTGTATACTGTAATTGATACATTACTAATATGAATCTTTTTATTTATTTTTTACTAATATGAATCTTCCAATAGGGTTTTTTTTTTTTTTTTTTGGTGCTGGGGATTGAATTCAGGGCCTTGTGCTTGCAAGCCAAGCACTCTAACCACTGAGCTAAATACCCAGCCTCCCCAATAGGTTTTTGAGAGATAGTATTCCTTTTTTTCTTTTGTGGTACTGGGAATTGAACGTAGGGCCTTTGCATTGTAGGAGGTAGGATGTAATTCTTCTTCCTCCATTCTCCACGTTTTTTGTTTTTTGAAACAGGGTCTAAGTCACTGAGTTGCCCAGACTGGGCTCAAACTTGCAGTCCTCCTCCCTCAGTCTCGCAGAGTGTTTGGATTACAGGGATTGCCCCCACACTTTGCTCCACCTCCTGTATTTTGAAATGAGGAAAAAGACCCAAGAGGGCAGGTGACTCCAGCTAAGATCGTAAGTGTCATGGTGTAGATTCACTTCACATTCTCTTTTGTTAGGCTCAGAAGTATTAGTAGCTGCTAGTACTAAGGACAGACATACATAGTATTCCAAGCACTGTGCTGATCACTTTATGTACATTACATTTTTGACAATGGTCCTACAATGTTGTAATGCCCTTTCAAAGATAAGCAGAATTAGAGGCTAAGGGGTCATGAGCCAGCTATCTGAAGCTAGATCTCTTATTACTCCAAATCTTGAGTTTTCCTACTATGTGTCCTGCAGATTGTGTCCACTCAGTATTCAAAATCCAGCTTTAAGTGTCATTGTCTCTGTAAGGTTTTCTTCTCCCCAGCTAGAAGCTATGAAGGGAATTAAAGTAACAAGTGGTTTATATTATTTAATGGCCCCAATTTGTTTTATATATAGTGACTTGTGTACATATTTTCTGTTTTTTCATGTACACAAGCTAATAGTGTACTTTGCAAACAGTAGCAGCTTAATGTATATTGTTGAAAAAACATATATACCAGTAAATATATTGTTGAAGTATGGATTCCACATTTCTTTCTCTTTCGTACCGGACGTGGATATCCTTGTTCTGGAAGGGGCCTCATTGCAACTTAGTAAATGTTGGTTGGTTGTTACATTCAGATTACTTTTTTATCCTCAGGACTATAGGGATGTGGAGGAGAGGATAAGGACAGACAAAACTGAAAACACTTGTTCTGTCTGCTCTGTAAATAGGTATATTTTAGAATTATTTGATAATTACTTTTGCAAACATAAAGTATGAGAAGTGAATAATAAATTAACAGTGCTGTTGCCATCCAAGTTGAATCTGATATAAAGGCATTTGTTGTAAAAGATTTTCCATTTAATGTAGTTGTAACCAGCTGCTAAACATGGGAACATATCCTCATTATGTCTACACAATTAGAGATAATATTGTTTAGAAAACTGGAATTAACTTTGTTACAGTGCCTCCTCAAGCTTGTATTAAACTATCTTGTGTATAATTCCTTCTTGTTTACTTGTTTTGCTGATAAGAACCAGAATACCAAAGCCAATTTATTGTATTTTGATTAATAATTAAGTTGTGGTTCTCATGGCAAGGAATGTAGAGAAAATCGTATTCCTTATATACATATTAGCCATATCTATGAACTGTTCATTTTCTGGACTGAATGAAAAAAGGGAAATGCTTCATGTCTGGCATGTTGAGATCCTTATCTTGTCGATTCAGTAATTAAAAATGCCTGGAGGCTGACTGCTTATGTGGGTGGGTTTGAGTATTTGATTCCCGTATTGAGGGGAACTTTTCTTTCTGTTCTCAGTTGAGCTATTTGCTTTCTGCTTTGGGGATCTCAGGGGCACTGGTCATAAAACAATCTAGTGTTTTTCATTGTTTTATTCATGAATTGTACAGGTTTCCTAAGTGATCTGGGCTATAGGTTTTGCACAGTGGACTTTCAAAGACTGCATTTATTATAGGCCAGTTATAATGTGAATGTGGTTATGCTGTAGTGCAAAGCATCTAGTTTATACATACATACATATATGTCTATATAAAAACATGACCTTATTGATAGGTAATTTAAAAATAACAAGAGGTAACAGTGCTCTTTTTTAATGTGTTTGTTCCTGTACCATGCAGAAAAGCCTAATTCATGTCAGGCATTTTGTCATTTTCTGCACATACTTACTGTCAGTCTGTCAATGTATGAAGATAGTAGAGAATCGGCTTTGTTGCAATAATATGAAACGAGCAGGTATGAAGAAAGCTTGCAGTGGATTCAGGTGGAGATAGAATTAGTATAGAACTTGGCCCCAGGTTATTTCATCACAAAAGAACATGAAGTTTGAGATGATTATCAGTATCTTGGATTTTTTTTTTTTTTTGAAGGGCTTGCTTTTGCAAAAGTATGAACACTGCAGTTGGTTTTTTTTTTTTTTTTTTGGGTGCCTCGTTTTAAGGATGTTGACTGTTGTCATGTTCTTTGTGTGTGGAGAACACGGGAAACCCCAGTGCATTTTGGAGTTTAGCAGAAGTCATTAGCTGAAGGGCCAACTCTGCAATTCTAACTTCGGGGGGTGGGGGGTGCTGTCCTAACATTTAAATGTTATAAAATTGTCCTACCTGCTACTTCAGTTGCTTTTTTGCTCCTTTGATTGTTCTTTTTGATTCCCAGCAACCAAAAGTGGACATTTATGGAACCTTTATAATTTTTGGACTTACGAAATAAAATACAAATTTGTAGTATCATGCTCTTTCATACTTCGACCCTGTTTCCATCTACCCTTTGCTCCCAGCTGGCACTGTAGAAGAGAGTCCTAATTAAAAGAATATAGATTATAAATTGGCTTATGTATACTTGCTGACTTCATTCTGATCATTGTAATGGGCTGTGATGCTTAATTTTTGAAATTTTACGAATTTTTAAAAAAAAACATGCTGTGAAAGCTGAGAGGCTTCTCATCAGTAGTTCCTCCCCCAACTTGCACAGACCCCTTCTGTTCTCCATTTAACAACTAATGACTGCAAGTGACATCTTCGCTTAGATTTTTCTTCAGCATTCACTTATTTTCCTTCACCCCACTTTATGGAGAACTGTCAGACTAATCTTTTAAAAATAATTTTTATGATGATACTCACTTTGCTCCCTCTGGACGCTCCTACTGCTGCACTGGCAACTGGTGTCCTTTCCTCACTGCTTCCTGTGTTGATGCCCGGTCTCCCGTTGGCCACCTGCTCCAGTTGCTTTTACTTCTACTTTCGCTGGTTGCAGAAAAGGCTTTGTATTGTCCTGCCCACTCTAAAGTCCCTCCTTCTCTAAGGCATTCCTTGACCAGCCCGTCCCTGGTATGTTTTTTTTGTTGGCTCGCTACTGTTCTGTTCTTCATCTGAAGTAGATTGTGAAGTGTAACAGTCTGCACCGTGTTCTTAGGGAGCAAGCTTATCTTAAAATACCTTGTAATTGTATCATTTTGATTCCTTTTAAAAAAAACCATTCTTTTAAATTCTTTCAGGGCAAAGAAAGGTTTTGATTTTTTATTTTTTCCTTATAGTAACTAGTGTAGGCTGTGCATTTCAGAGTGTGTTCAAGTGGTACCTTTTGACTTTAGGAAGTACTTAAGATGCTTAAACTTTTCCTTTTCTATAGCCAGAGAAAGAATGTTGGTTTTCAGGGGTGGAAAGGAAGACTAATGATTTGACCTCATTTTGGAGATGCCTAAATGATTCGTGTAGTTTCTTCCATAGTGGTAGAAATATTAACAGTGCTTATCAAAAGTGCTCAATAACCTAGAGAAACATTCAAGAGAACTATTAGTTTATATGCTCCATGATTATTAGGCCAACAAAACAAAACAAAAATAACCCCCAACTTTCTTTAAGGAGTAAGCCAGGCATGGTGGCACATCCCTGTAATCCCAGCATTTGGGAGTCTGAGGCAGGAGGATTGCCTGAGTTCAGACCAGCCTGGGTTGCATAGCAAGACCCTAAACAACAACGACAACAAGATAAAACAAAAAAAGGATTATATTAGATTTGTGCTGAAAGAGAGATTTTGTTAAGAGACCATTTGTATGGAAATCAGTAGTAACCATTTGCTTCTGTAGGGTAAAAAATTTAAGTAGTAATTACTAGATGCCAGATTGTAATGATGCCCAGAAGGGAAATTTTGTGGCAAATGTCGATTCATAGATTTTTTGGAGGGATTAGAATTAAGTGAAACAGTAAAAATACTCAACATTTAGAAATAATCTTTTCACAGGAGTGAGTACTGAGTAACTGATGAAAGACAGTTACTCATTACTCACTCATGTGTACTCAAGTGTCCCTAATGAATAGATACACAAACAGGAAGATTTGGTAGATCATGTTCTTAACTGAAAAGAGGTGATAACGAAAGAAAGACTTTTGCTATACATTTTTTTTCCCCCACCGGGCTGGGGATGCTGGAGCTTGACTCCAGGGTATTCACAGTGAACTGCATCCCCAACCCTTTTTTTATGTTTTGCGACAGTGTCTCATTGAATCACTGTTTCCCAAGTTGGGCTGGGACTTTGGATCCTCCTGCCTCAGCCTCCCAGAGTGCTAGAGTGTAGGCATGAGCTACCATTTCTGGCTTATGTATTTATTTGTAACCTAAAAAAAAATTGACTTGTGATTACAGTGAACATTTAGAATACTCTTTAAAGTACAGTTTTCAAAATGAGTTGGAAGTTTAGTTATTAAAATTATTTTAAACAGTGCAGTATGAGCTCTCTTCTTAAAATGCGTACTGGCTTTGGTCAGTTTGAAGTTATATTGAAGTGAAATGTGTCTGCTCAAGAAAGCATGCTTTGGGCCTGGGATTTAGCTCATAGTTGTAGAGTACTTGCCTAATAAGTGCAAGGCCCTGAGTTTGATCCCCAGCACAAAAAAAAAAAAAAAAAAGAGAGCATGCTTTATTTGTAGTGAATTCCAGACCACCATAATCTCAGTTTTTATTTATTAGAAAGTCAGTTGTGGGGCTGGGGATTTAGCTCAGTGGTTAAAGTGCTTGCCCAGCAAGGTAAGGCCCTGAGTTTGATCTCTGGCACACACATGCACAAAAAAAGTCAATTGTAAAGTATAACAAAAATGTATTTTGTAACAAGTAATTCATAATCCCCGCCACACAAGCAAGTTTGTTTTTATTATTTTTGTTTCTAGTCTTGATCCAGAAGAGAAAGGTACATGCAGAGCATATACCTTTGTGTTTTATTTTTAAAATACAGTGTTATTTTATGAATATTGCATACAGTCATTATGGCTATTTTTGGTGCGCTTACATTATACACCACAGCTACCTAATTGTTGAATATTTGAGACCAACTTTTTTGGTTTGAATCCAGCAGTCTTACAGACGTATTGAATATAGAATTTTCTTTGGGGGGGGGAGTTTTAGCCAGGTGTGGTGGTGCACACCTGAAATCCCAGCATTTGTGAGGCTGAGGCAAGAGGATTGCCGTGAGTTTGAGGTCAGCCTGGCTACGTAGTTACATAGTGAGTTCAAGGCCAGGCTGAACTACATGGTGAGACCCTGTTTTAAAAAACAAAACAAAATAAATTATTTTTAAAAAAGGTACATTCTTGGAAATGAACATGACTTTTTTTTTTTTTTTTTAAAGTTTTTAGGTGCTTGGAATTGAACCCAGGGCTTGGACTTGCTAGGCAAGCGCTCTACCACTGAGCCAAATCCCCAATCCTGAACATAAGTTTTAATACATATTTTACTGCCCCCCTACCTTTCTAAAGAATTGTACTACAGTGAATGAATGCATGTGTCTTCTTTTTTAAACGATGTAAAGGATCGATTTATACTTTTATAATTTGTCTGTGCATGTGTCTATCCTGTCCTGTATGTCTGTGGGATTACATGCATATACCTCACCACACCTGGCTCCTTTAGTTTACCAGGTGTTTGCGGCAGTTTTCAGACATTTTCTAAGAGAAAACTGAGCAGTAAAGGCCTAAATTCACACAGCTATGATTTAAAACCAGGTTTTTTATGATTCCAAGCATTTATGTGTGTTATCACTAGTTTATCAAAATTAGTAGGCTTATCAGGTCTTGATATTTTCATCTCTTTATCAATATTGAAAGAATTCTTAGTTGTAGGTGTTTATGTGATGATTGCATAAGTGTGGGTTTGTGTATTGTCTTTTCTGTTAGATGAAAAACGATATCGCTGGACAGAATGTGAATGTTGCCTACTTGGCCAGCATTGCTTATACTGGATTTCTATTTTATTCTGTCAAAGCTTCATGAATAGGCTTCCTTTTTTCTTAAGTCTTATTTTCCAAACCGCGGGTTCAAGATGGTAAATAGTGCATGTAACTTTTCTCCCTAAGATTTGAGAGCAGACTCCCTTGGTGAAATAATAGAAATTTCTATTTAATGTGACATTACAAGGAAGAGTACAGGTTTGTTTTATTGCCTGGGGATGGTTTTTCAGTTTTCAGACAGACGTTCACAGTTTTGGAGATGATTGTAGTAAGGGATTGACCCCACACTAACCAGAACCACAAGAGACTAATGTATAAAAATTAAAATGAGCTGGGTGTGATAGGGCACACCTATAGTTACAGCCCTTGGCAGGCTAAGGCAGGAGGAACACTGAGTTTGAGGCCAGCCTGGGCTACACAGTGAGTCCCAGGACAGCCTGAATTACAGAGCAAGACCGTGTCTCAAAAATAAAAAGCACAAAAGGCATTCTGCTAATTTATAAGGAGAAATACTTTAACTCTCAGTGGACAAAATCCTGGGTTCAGTGATCAGCTTGTTTGGGCTACCGGAGGAAGTCAGTCCTTCCAAGAAGGTGCTTGGTGTGAGCAGTGTTGGAGGTAGGAAAATTACTTGAATGGTTTTAGTATCTGCTATAATCAAAATAACTTGATGCCTCTGTTGCTTTTATAAGGATGCAGTGGTTTTGTGCATCAGATGCCCTTTCTCTCAGTGTGCCAACTAGGTAAAACTTCCTACAGTCTGACTTCTGGTGTTTTTTTTTTTTTGTGTTTTGTTTTGTTTTGCTTTAGTTGGACCAATTCTTAATTCTCATTATCTTCCTTTAGAATTGTCAAATCTTTTAATCCTTTTATTGTGTGATCTTTCCTCTAAATCTCTGTTGTGATCTGTTGCTTTTTGTCCATTCAAAAAAAGTCTAGGGCCAGGAATTGTGCTTTAGTGGTTAAAGGGCTTACCTAGCATACAAGGCCCCGGGTTCTATCCCCAGCACTGCAAAAACAGAACCCAGAACCCCAGTCTTTATTTTTTTTAAAATTTTATTTTTACCAAGAACATGTATTGGTACATTGTATACATAATGATCATAATCAACATGGTTATTTTGTACCTGTACATGATACATCTTGGTTTTCCCTCCTCTTCCCCCCCTTCCCCTCCCCTCCCTTCCATTCACCCACCCTTCCCTATTTGTAACAAGTGTAGCTACACTTTACTATTTTTTCCCCTTTCATCTTACTTTTCTTTTAACCTTCTTCTTTATCCCCCTTTTCCCTATCTAGTTCTCTCTTTTGAATACTATCTCTCTCTTTTTTTTAAAACATAATATCTATTCTACCCCTTCTACACAATGGAGTACTGTACCGCCATAAAAAAGGATAAACTAGAGTCATTCGTATGTAAATGGATGTTCCTTGAGAACATACTATTAAGTGAAATAAATCAGACACTTAATAGTACACATCGAATTGTTTCTCTGATATGAGAAACCATAAGTGTAAATAAGGACAAAGGGGCAGAACCCCAGTCTTTATTGCTAAGTTCTTGATACGGGGTAAAGAGGACCTGTCTTTTCACATGCTACTTGGATGTAAATTTTTGGTGGTTGAATTTAGGTGTGGCTGATTTAGGTCACTACAGTACTAGTTCGCATTATATTGGTGGATTGGTGAGCCAGGAAGAGAAATTACTGTTGAATTTTAAGTAACACTTGGACAATATCACATTGTCACATTGTTTTATTTAGAGTTAGGTATTATTGTCTTAGTCACTTGCTTGTTGTTGCTGGGACACAATACTTGGCACCCAAAATTTAAGGAAGAAGAGATTTATTTTGGCTCGTTTCAGTAGCCTCAGTCCTTTTGTGGTTGGTTGGCTCCAAAGGAGGACAGAATGGCTGAGAGGCATGTCAGAGGAGAACTGCTCATGGCTTGGCAGACAGAAGCAGAGAGTCAGGGAGCAGCTGGGAAGGAGATAAACCCTTCCAGCCACCTCCCCGCCCCTCCACCCCTGCCCCAGCTGCCTCTGCTGAGGAGACCTCACCTCCTGACATCGGAGTGCAGCATAACACCCTTATAATTCAGTCACCTTACGGAAAGCCCCAATTTTGAATGCATGAGGCTTTGAGGGGGACACCCAGATATAAACCATAGAATTTATTTTACTTTTTTATTTATTTGAAAAAAAAAAGAATGAGTAAATATAAGTTAAAAAGACTGGGGGCGTTAAGTGTGAGAGCCCTGAGTTCTAGCACTAAACTAATACCACCAAAAAAACTTTTTTTTAAAAAAATCAATCAGTATAAATCCTTAGAGATTCTTAGGAGCAGCCCATAAAGTACTAGGATGCAGTTTTTGCTTTGGCAAAGTAGTAGTGAGAAGGCTGTTATCAAAGGAAACAGCAGGGACAGAAAAAGGCAAACTCTGTGTCAGGACCAGTTTTTCAGAAAATTTACTCTTGATTTTGTTTGTTTAAGACAGGGTCTTGGTCTGTAGCTTAGGCTGACCTCGAACTGGTGGTGATCCTCCTGCCTCAGCCTCCTCAGTGCTGGAATTGCAGGTGCGCGCCACCGCGCCCAGTTTGATTTGAATATAAGTGATTGCTACTGGCTTTCAGTAAGCTTAGTATGTCTGTGTTGATTTAATTCTTCAGTTTTATTTATTTATTTAAAAAATTTGTATTTTAATGGTACATTTTGGGTGTCCATAGTGATGACATTCATCATAGGGAATTTGTACCTGTACATGATATATCTTGCTGCTGCTTTTTTTCCTGTTCCCCTAATTTTGCAGTTTTAAAAAGCGAGTTTTTTTGGGGGGTGGTGCTGGGGATCGAACTCAGGGCCTTGTGCTTGCTAGGCAAGTTGTGTACCACTGAGCTAAATCCCCAACCCTTTTTTTTTTTTTTTTTAAATAAGACGGCGTCTTGCTTTGTAGTTTAGGCTGACCCTGAATTCACCACGTAGCCCATTCTGTCCTCCAGCTTGTGATCATCTTGCCTCAGTCTCCCAAGTGCTGGGATTACATGTGTGTACCATCATGCCTGACAAGTCTCATTTCTATAGGTCAGGAACCCAGGCATGGCTTCACTAGGGTCTCTTCCCAAGCTGCAGGTAAGATTTCAGCTGGGGATGGACATACCTCAAGCTTGACTGGGAGTGGCTGTCTTTCCACACTCGTACGTCAGGACCAGTTTTTCAGATTTGTGAGACCGAGGGTCTTAGTGCCTAATGAATGTTGTACAGCGATCTCTCTTGATTCTATGCCAGATGGGCCTATCCCTGGGAGGGCAGAAGAGTATAAGCTGTGTGGATCTCATAGACCTTTGTAACATAATCTTGAAAGTAACACCCCTTCACTTGGTTTATGTTATTTCTTAGAAGCAAGTCACTGGGTCCTCCTCCACGGTCAAGGGAAGGGGATTAGATTAGTAGGAGTTATCTCAGCTGCTGCTAACAATTGAGTATACATAGGTATGTTTTGGAGTAATAAGAGAAGCACTAGGTTCTGTGTGATAGCTTGACTAAGTTTGCTTCTGTCTTTGCCCAACCACTTTGGGTCTGTAATTTTCATTCTCCTCAGTTTGCAGAGCGCCCTTGAAATTCATTCAGTCTACTCTCTTCCTGCCCCCCAGTCAGCACGTTGTCACCCTCCTCTCTCCCACCTTTCTTTCATCTCTCTTATGTGTGCCTTTTCGGTCCCTGCTGTTTCCTGTGATAATAGCCTTCTCACCACTACTTTGCCAAAGCAAATTGTATCTTAGTACTTTATGGGCTGATTCTAAGCATCTCTTTAGGGTTTGTATTTATTGATTTAAGAAAAAGTTTTTTGGTGGTATTAGTGGTAAATCTCAGGGCTCTCACACTGAGCTATGTCCCCAGCCCTTTTTACTCATATTTCTTCTTCTTTTTGGGGGAGCGAGGAATGTGGTGCCAGCAGTCAGACTCAGGGCCTTGTACTTGGTAGGCAAGTGCTCTGCCACTTGAACTAAATCCCCAACCCCTGTTCATTTTTTTCAATTTATAAACAAGCTGTTGTGTTATCCAGGCTGGAGATAAACTTGCAGTCCTCCTGCCTCAGTTTCCTAGAGTACTGGGATTATATATGTGTGCCATTGCACTTGCATAGCTTATATTGATTGTTAAACAATAGTGAGAAAGATTCTTGACTCTTGGTGAGCTAGGAACTTTAGTTTTTTGGTACTTATTTCTTTGAGACTTGAATCTAATACTCATGTAAAGTAGAATCTCCACTTTTAAGCATTTGGCTTCATGTTTGCTATATTGTTGTTTCCTTTTGAAAGAATTGAGCCTAGAAACGCTTTGTTATGTGCTCACCTGCTTTTGCTGGCTTTGTACATTATGATAACCTGGCAAGTTACAGTGAAGGCTAACAGGAACCCAGAAATCACTTTTGAAGCCTTAAGCTCAGAGACTGCTGCTTTCAGTTAGCAGTTTAACAAATTACAGACAATTGTATTTGCATATGAAGTCTAGCACTAGAACTAGAAGCTGTTTCCTGAGGTTTTTTGTTTTTTTGGTTGGTTGAGTGGGAGCAGTACTGGGAATATTCCCTCAGTTTTGAATAAAGATTTCCAAACTTGTATGGAGAATGACGAACACTTAAAAAATTAAAAGGGTAAGAGTGGTTTTAATCACTTTTGCTGTTTCTGCTGTGAGTGGAACATAAAATTAACCAGTTAGTGAGGTGGCTCCTGGTGCTGCCATTGTTTCTTTCAGTACACAGAGGGGCAGTTGATGTAGGCTCCTCTTTCCTCTTAGTCTCTTCAAAATAAAGGAGAAAAATCAGAATTAGTGCTGGGAAGGGGAAAGAAATTGTATTTGTCATCTTTTTGATAAGGCTTTTTTAAACTATAAGGAGAAAAAAATTTAAAAGCAGGAACATTTCAATTGTTCCTTGAATAGTTTACAGTATCCCTTCTGGAATTTGAAAGTGCCTAGGTGTAGTGCCACTGAATGCATTTATTGAGAATGTGTTGTGGGGCAGACATTGTGCTAGGCGCTCATTGACAACATCTCCAATTATCACAGCAACCTGAAAAATATTTGCTTCATTAGTGAAAAAGAGAATGAGGCCCAAGGCAGTTCAGTAACATTTCCTAGGTACATCACAATTATCTAGGCTAGTCGCTCCGGTGCCTAGGTGCTTATCTTTAATCTGGATTTCCATCCCTTTCTTTGTACCTTCTGCCTCCTCTCCTGGACCCACTGAAGTTAATAGACCCCAGAGGAGTTTACTGCTGCCTGTTACTGTTGCCCTTTGAGGAAACATAGACATCTGTGCAATTAAATGTGACATCAGAACATCTTTTGTTATAATGTTGTTTGATTAGAAAATAACAGAGCCTGACACATCTGTGGGAAACTGTATTGGTGCAGGTAACCCATGTCTGCAGGATAGATTTACAGAGCTTCTTAAGAGTGGTTTCAGATTACACTAAGAAACCTAGAAGTTGTTTTGGGGAAGCCAGGATTCATTTTAATGGGTAGAGTTTAGTTTTTCTTCCTTCTCCGTGGGCTATGAGGTTGTAAGTTGCAAAGTTAAACCTTTATTGTCAAGGAGGAGAGCAAATGCTTTGTGTTTCCTCCGTTTTATTCCATTCCTCTTAGAGGCTCAGCTTTTTAGGTGTGCCTTTTTATGTCCAAATGCAGTGGTTAAATCCTGTCTCAAACTTTAACATTTCCTGAGTAATAGCAGTTGAAAGGGAAACATAATTAATTAGAGGAAGTACGAAGGACATTTTGGTGAGCAAAATTGGTGACTAAAACCAGGAATGATGGAGTTCTTGTGAAATTTTCCTTTGTAACCTTGATCATTGATGCTTTGATCTTATTTAAAACTGTGTTGTATTTTGCTTGAAGGGTACTTAGTATTTCCTTGATTGAAGCTTGTTTAAGGTTCTCATTGATTTAGGGCCCAGGGATGCCTGAATTTCTGGGAAGGCTGAATGATTTTTGAAGTCATTTTAATGGCACAACCAACTGTTGTTAAAATTAGGAGAGATTTTTCTGCTAGAAATGGACAAATAGCTCTTCCATGTTTTCAGAGTTTTGGAATAGTTTAATGTTGTGGTTGAGAAGTATTTGGTTAGGAGTCTCTGTGTTTAAAGGAAATGAATTTCTCCTGTAGCATGCCATAGCCAAGGGTCACAGCTGGGTTCATGCTCCAGTGTAAGTAAATTTGGATGAGCAGGTAGTATACCCATAGGGAGAAGTGGTTTAATAGGTGGTATTTCCTTTTTCAGCAAGAGTCCTCTTAGCAAGCAGTTAGCTAATAGGGTCAATATTAGTTCCCTCCCCTCCCCCTTAAAAATCTTGGCATAGATTAAGTGAGGAATACCAGACATTTAACCTGAACCTTTACTGGATGGTCCGATCAGTGTCCCCCTTTGCATTGGGTCTCTCTCTGTCATTTACCGAATATACAATAGTACTTTGACCACAGCTGTGTAGTTAGAACACACTTTGATTAAAGACCTTCAGGGCACATGAGCATCTTCAGTACCCTTGTCTAAAAGAAAGTGTTGACTGCTGTACTTTCATCCTTTATGAATTCTTTAAAAGCGTCTATTATTTTTAATTTGCAGCAGCTCTTGCCAGGTAAAAAGTTTTGGGAAACAGATGAATCCAGCAAAGATGGACCAAAAGGAATATTCCTGGGTGATCAATGGCGAGACAGTGCCTGGGGAACATCAGGTAATCTAGATCTAGCATCTGTACTGTGATTTATGCCTGTCTTAGAGCTCCTTTCCTCAGCAGTTGGCAAGTCATGAATTTTACATCAGTGACATACGCATGTCAAGCAAATGTCCTGCCCAGTAGTATAATTGCCATTAAGGAGCTTACATGATGTAATATATTAAAACATAATTAACACAAAATCAAATCTTCAATATTTTTCGAAGTCACACAGGGATGGTCTTATTTGAAATGACCATAATTTTAGCTGTAACTGCTGTCAGCATATGTGGAATTAGAAAATCTATGCCTGCCTTTTAAAGTTCATATTTCTTTTTCTCCCCTTTCCCCTGTATACCATGTATGGGATGATATATCTTTAAATGTGCTTGGGGCCACAGGGAGTCACTGGGCACAGAGATTCTTGTGATAGACTGCCCCTGAAAAGGGGTGGGGGAGAACATGCAGAGGCAGACACTGACAGCAGAAAGATGTGGCAGATTATAGTGAGGAAGGAGATCGAAAACCCTGAAGATGGTGTGCTGTGTTACAGCACAGTGTATGAATGGAACCTCATGATGACAGTGAGTCATCAGAGAAGATTGAATTATGTTGCTGTTTTTAAAAAGGGCAGTAAACTCATATTTACTTTAGTAATATTGTCAATAAAATATATTAAAGAAATTCGGCTACTTGAAAGGTGTAAATATTTATTCTTTTAGCTAGATAAACCGATTATATGAACTTCTGTGTTCTCTGCTATCCTAGATAAATGTGGAGTGTGTTCCACTTCCTTACCCTGTGTAGAATGTCAGTACGTAGTGAAAAATACAGTTGGAGATTTCTGATTAGCGGGACATGGCAGGTTCCCTGAGTCCCAGTCATTGGTTTATCCATGAGACATCACTCATAATTTGTTTGGGCCTCTGGCTGCACTGTATCATGCTTGTGTATCTTTTTTGTAGATCATTCAGTTTCCCAGCCAATCATGGTGCAGAGAAGACCTGGTCAGAGTTTCCATGGGAACAGTGAGGTCAATTCTGTTCTGTCTCCCCGGTCGGAGAGTGGGGGACTAGGCGTTAGCATGGTGGAGTATGTGTTGAGCTCATCCCCGGGCGATTCCTGTCTAAGAAAAGGAGGATTTGTAAGTTGGCCTGAGGAACTTGTTCCTATCTCTTTCTCTCTTTCCCCTAAAGCAAAATATACCTGTTTCCTTACTTACTCACAGCACCAATTAAGGGTATTTTTAAACATTTCCACTGTAATTAGAGCTCAGCAAACAGTAGGTGATGTTAAAGTGAACCTTAAGAATGGAGAAATGGTACTTTTTGGGGACACTTTGATAGTTAAGTAGGAATTGAAATCTCAATTTGAGTTTATCAGTCTACCAGAAAACAGTAGTCTTAGTTTAAAACAAAGACAAAAAGGAAAGAGGAGAAGGAGTTTAAAAAAGAAAGCTAAAGCTGGGTGTTAATAGGGAATCCCAGGTCTGAGAGGAGTGATCTGTCAGTATCCAAGGTGACCTTAAAATACAAGCTAGACTTTATTATAAATAAAATCGTTGGCCCTCTTTGAACAGCTTTGCTTCTCACACCTGACCCTATCCGGAAATTAGAATTTCTGTTAATTCTTTATCTACAGTATTTTTTTTTTTTAAGGTTGATCACTACTGACCTCTGAGGTTAAATGGTAGCTGTAGTCTTTGCCTATAGCCCCTTCCTATTAAACCTTAGCAGCCTTCCTCAGGCATCTTTGATAGCCTTTCTCAAAACCTTTTCTTTTGTCAGTATACATCAAGAAGTCTTGTTATATTACCATTTGATTCTTCCTCATTTCTGTTCTGTGACTGGTTTTGTGTTTCAAGTCACAGCTAGAAGGCTACGAGAGAGATCCTGAATTTGTTTTCCTCCTTTCACTCCTAATGGAACTTATTCTCTACCTTTTCACAGCCTTTCCTTCCTGAAGACTTTTTTGACTAATACCACCTAATGGCAAACATTTAGGAGACTTTCCCCAAATCTTATTAGTATTTTGCCTCTCTTATTAGTATTTTGTAACTCTCTTCCTTTATCTTACAGCATTTGTTACTCAATATTTTTATTTTCCTGTGTCTGTTTCTAGCTATTGGAGGGTTGGCTGTTCCCCCCTTTCACTTTAAAACTTCTTAGGGTAACAGTATTTCATTTTGGTGTAGCTTCCTCAGATACCAAGTATAATTCTTGAGCACTAACCACTGTGAGTAGATCTGATTGCTTCTGGGTCTTTTGACCCTTCAAAGACTTAGGTCAGATTTAGTGGCTTGGCGGATCAGATAGAAAATTGCTTCTTGTATTTGAACCATCTCAAGGGGCTGCTTGGGAAGATGAGGATCTGCCCTTTGGTGGGGGGTGCTTGGAACTGAACTCAGGGCCTTGCGCTTGCTAGGCAAGTGCTCTACCACTGAGTTAAATCCCCAACCCAGGATCTGGCTTTTGGATGTGAAGAATAGGATCAGTCCAAAGAATCACTCATCTGTCGTCTCCCAGGAAGAGTGGAGTTACTTCTCTTTTCACCCCCTCTCTAGCTTACCCCCACCCCTCCCCTCTCCTCATCCTGTGAGTGCAGATTCTTCAGAAAAAGTGCTGTCTTCCACATATTGGCTATAACTTTGAGTTATTACTGGAGGAGAAAAAATAGTATTATGCTTTAGTTGAGTTGTTTGTGTGATGAGTTAGAAGCTTTGTACTCTGCCTGTGTATTTTCTCATGTGTGTGTGACCAGTTTCTAGTTTGGGGCATTAGTGAGGGAGTATGTGCCTGGGTGTAACTATGATGTTTATAGGAGGCAGAAAAATTAATGGAATTAAGAGGAAGAGAAAAGAGTGGGGACTGAATTACTACTATAGTTTTCCTTTCTAAAAGATTTTTTTCTAAGACAGTTTTATAGTAAAGGCTGTGTCTTTTAGATTTATTTTCTTTTGTTTTTGTAAAGGTGGGTTTCATCTTTAGTTGTCTTGGAAGATGAGCAGTGTTTAGCTTTTGTAGTATTGTGATCAGAAGAGAATAGACCTCCAGATAGAGGAGACCAGGCGATTGGACTGTAGCAGTTGAGTAATTCTCTAAGCTTCTGAGGCAGGCGCACAGATCATTGAAACTCTACATCTGTGCTCTGCTTACTCTCAGAAGGGAGGCTGTGGGTAGTAAGATATTGTCTCATGTTTTGGCTTGAGTTGCATCTAGAGAGTGATAAAGGAAGACTGATCCATGACATCAAGCCGCTATATTGGCACGTGCCATCTTGAACTACTAATGAGCTTTGGGGTTGGATCCTGTTGACCTTAGACCTAACCTGGCTTTGTTTTGCCTGTTTCTTGGGGTAACACCTGACCAAAGTTACCTTCATAGAAACCTGAATCACTTTTTCATTAAGATATGCATATATCTTCTTTACAAAGGTGAACCTTTTTTTTTTTTTTTTTTTTAATAACCCGGTCATTTGAAATGTTGAGCGCAGAGAGCAAGAACAATAGGCTAGCTATCAGGTTGTAGACAGTTGTTGTGAAGAGTGGTGCTGGGTAATTGAGGAGTCAGAGCCTCCAGTTGTTTTACTTTTTTTTGAGATGGGTTCTTGCTGCGTATCTTAGGCTTGCTTTGAACTTGCCATGTAGCCCAGGCTGGCCTCAAACTCACAGCAGTACTCCTGCCTTAGCCTCCCAAATGCTGGGATGATGGGCATGTGCCATCACACCTGGGACTTGTTTTACTTTTTGGTTGACTTTACCAGTATGACTTCTAATACGTCACAGAGAAGGCATATATTAATCACTTGTGAGCTGAAAATGTTATTGCTGATGGCATAGTGATTGTAGACTTCAGACTAAGTACTAAGAAGTCATTTTCAGACACGACAATAGATAATCCAGACTTTTCGGGTATAGGTGGCTCATAACTATAGTAATGTTATTTTGCAGTAGTTTTCCGTCTTTAGGGAGGTTTCCTGGTTACACCTTGAATGACAGTATTTAGCTCTCTATTGGCCTTCCCTTGGCCACCTTCTTTTATTTTTAGTTTTCATTCTGGGACTGGTCTCAGTAAGTTGATAAATTGCTCAGACGAGGCTCAAACTTGGGATCCTCCTGCGTCAGCCTCCCAGAGTGCTGCGACACGGAGCTCTCTTAAATTCATTTTGGTTGGACAGTTCAGTAGTTTTGGTTTCTGTGATAAGAATATTTGTAGGCTGACACGAAGAATATGACAACCATATTTTATTCTTAGCACTTGGTGTAAATTGTTGCTAGCATTCCACATATGAATACCAACCTTCGGGGTAGCGATTTTTGGAATAATTGGAAAACTAATAATACCAATCAGATCTTAAATTTTTCTTTTCTTTTGTATCCTTCATTTTGTTTATTCCTGCTTTCAAAATTAGATGCAGTCCTTGTATTTTTCAGGCCTGTGCGTGCATCTAAGGACCCTGCTGTTGTTGATCTTCTGGAATAGTAACAGCTGTATTCTTCAAATAGGCTGAAGTCTTGCCAGTCAGAATAGTAGATCATACTTTCTGTCTTGTTGGTTAAGGAAATGAGGGGACTACTTTAAGCAGTGATTAGGGTTTAGACTATTCTAACTTTGCAAAAATAGATTTTTAGAAGGATTATCTTGTGAAGGTCTTTATACTTGTCCTGTAGAGCGCATGGTGGCTTTTGATCTGGAGGCTGCATGCACACGTGTAGTGGTTCATTTGGGTCACAAATTTTGCTCTTCTAGGCTTCATTGCATTTTATTTTAGGTGACCAGTGCTATTTTAATTGATTCAAGGAAAAAAAAAAAACTTTGAACAGTGTAATACAGGGAGAAGTAAGGGGTTTGAGTCCCAACTGGACCTTAATTTCCTTATCTGCAAAATAGAGGTAAATAAAACTCAGCAGAGTCTGATCTGTGTGGCTGTGTAGACCATGTGGAAGTTCTTTGTAAATCATGTAAAAGGTTCCTTCTCACAGTCTGTGCACCTGTAACGTTAGTGTCACCTGGGCTCTTATGAGAAATGCACATCTGAGACCTGCTCTGGACTACTGAAACAAAAACCTACATTTCTATATGGATATATCCTCATGATTTATTTCTGTAATAAGATTTCACAAGCTCTGCAATAAGATAATTTCCTTGGAAGACTGAATCATCAGGAGCCTATTAGAAACTCATGTACAGGGGTTGAGGATTTAGCTCAGTGGTAGAGAATTTACCTAGCAAGCACAAGGCTTAAGTTTGATCCCCAGCACAGCACCCCCCCCCAAAAAAAAAAAAAACACCAACAGAAGCTCATTTACAGGGTAGAGCCTCTTCAGATTTGAGCTTACTCTAAATAAGACACCAACATGCTCTGCTTTGCAGTGTCAAGCTTTTAGATGCTCAGTAAGGAAAGCAAAACCCAGCAAACATTTTTTCTCCTTCCTTTTGTTTTTTGAGACAAGGGTCTTGCTTTGTAGTACAGGTTGGCTTGAACTCACTATGTAGCCCAGGCTGGCCTTGAACTTGGAGCAGTCCTCCTGCCTCAGCCTCCTAAGTGTTAGGATTACAGGCATGTACCATCAAGCCTGGCTACCCAGCAAACTTTTTTGGGGAACTTTTTATAATAAAAACAGACACCACTTTGCACATGTAAGATGTTTTCTTTTTCCACTTGGATATCACAGCAGAGGTGACCAGTCTTTTCTGCACATAAGAAAATGGGTGATTTTGTCCAAAGTGCCAGGTATAGACTCTTCTGTAATGCACATTTCCTCACTTTCGTTTATTCTGAAATTATGATGCTTACTTCCAGAGACAGTTTGCCTTACTTTAACCGGAATGATTTCCTTATTTAGTGGTACATAAAATGTATCAGTTTGGATGACTCTCAGAAAATCCAGTTGGATAAAGAGTCTAATGCTTACAACCATAAGTTTGAGAGCTAGGGATACAGAATGTCTAGCAGTTTTTTAAACCTTGGGGAAGTAGGAGTAAAGGGATGTTTCTCTGTAAAAGGCAATGGGAAAAATGTGAAAGTTGGATAAAGTCCTTTGATACACTTTTATGAATTGCCTTATTTAATCTTTAGGGTAGCCCTTTTGTTTCTGTTAATTTATAGTGAGAAAAATAAGACTTAGAGGAGAAATAGGGGCCTGGATTTAAACTTTGTTCTCATTTTAATTCTGATCTCTATGTAATTTTTTACTCTGCTATGCTGGTTTATGAGTTGGGGTCTTCATAAAAGGATCCTATTAACATTAAATGTAAAGGTTTTTCTTTCTCCTTCACCCTTGCGTAGACCCTCCCCCCTTTGGTGGTATTGGAGATTGAACCCAGGCCTTTTCCCCTAGCCCTTAAAAAAAAAAAATTTTTTTTTTTTTTAATTTTGAGACAAGATTTTGCTATGTGCTAAGTTGCCCAGGGTGGGCTTGAACTTGGGATCCTCATGCCCCAGTCTCCCAGAGTGTTGAGATTACAGACATGCATCACCACAAAGGTATTTCACTTGGCCAGCAGTTCAAACTTTTATTCATATTTTTAACTGTTTCATTACTAGTGGAGCTATAAACTGCTGCACCTTAAAGGAATTTGGCATTTCATTATTTTGGTATTTTGTGAAAAAACATAATTATGCTCAGGCAAAATCAGTATTTAAATCAGTGTTGTAATTTTTTTTGGACTGAATGCATCATCAGGCAGATATATGAGATAATTTGTTTTTAGGAGGAAAGCCAGGCCAGGGGGATGCATGCCTGTAATCCTAGCACTTGGAAGACTGAGGCAGGTTCAAAGTCAGCCTGAGCTATATAGTTGAGACCCTGTCTCAGAGGGAGGAGAGAGAAGAAAATTTCTGTTCTCATTGAATATAACTTTGCCATGTGGAGCTGTGTTAAAAGATCAGTGGAGTAAGAGCAAGAATTCAATTCTGTTGACTTTATTCAGAATTAAGAGATACACTTGGAAGTATTTCTCCCTCTGTGTGGGTCTTTTAAGGAAGCGGAGCTCTAAGTACAGGACTATGATCACAGCAGTATGTGCTGCTTCCACCCATGTCTGCTTCTCTCCCTGTTCTTTAATATCCAGCAATGGAACATATTCTTTCCATTTTAACATCTTTCTTTGTTCAATATTGTAAATTTTTATTGGACTTGAACACTTGGATTTTGGAATTTGTATTTGAGCAGTGAGGTAATGTTCATCTAAAGGAAGCGCATACAAAAAAGATGCTGTTACTCCTTATTTTGTCAGTTTTAGTAAGTACTATCATGTAGTAGAAAATATGTAACTAAAAAAGCAAAACATAAACTCTTTTTTTTTTTTTTCCCCCCTCTGGTTTTTTGAGGCAGCATTGACCTTGAACTCGCTTTGTACCTAGTGGTGGAATTACAGGTTTGCACCACTAGGACTTGCCTGCTATTCTGATGCTCACGTTGGTTATCAGTTGTGAGTGCTTATCAGAATTGGAGTAAAAACTTCATGGCATTTGCTGGAGCCTTTGGTGACCAAGTAAATCAGAATCTCTGGGCTGTACACTTGTAAGATTTAAAAAAGATTATGATGCTCAACCATAACAACAGAACCACAGCATGGTAAAAATGATTGTGCCCTGGAAGACAAAGTTGGCTGTACACTTACATTTCAGAGTGGAACCACTTAATTGGGGCATTTAAGGTTTTTAATCTGGGTACCTCATATAGTGTTACTTATGAAACACAGTACTAGTACGTCACTTTTACTAATACAACATTACATTTGTATAAAATGATTTTTTTGTTGTTGTTGTTTTGGTTTTTTTGGTTTTTTGAGACAGGGTCTCTCTCTGTGTAGTTCAGGCTGGCCTTGAACTCACAGTGATCCTCCTGCCTCTGCCTCCCGAGTGCTGGGATTACAGGGGCATGCCACCACACCCAGCTTGTTCTTTTTCTCTCTTTTCTTTTCTTTTCTTTCTTTTTTTTTTTTTTTTTTTTTTTTTTTTTTTTTTTTTTTTTTTTTTTTTTTTTTTTTTTTGGTGCTGGCGATTGAACTCAGGGCCCGTGCTTGCTAGGCAAGCACTCTAACCACTGAGCTAAGGCCCCGGCCCATTCTTTTCTTTTTTAAAGACTTCTTTATAAAACATTTACACATGCATTAATTATTTCATCAATTTTCATACTTTTTTGGGGGGTGTGCCAGGGATTGAACTCAGGGCCTGTGGTTGCTAGGCAAGCGCTCTACCACTTGAGCTAAATCCCCAACCCCTCATAACTACTTTTTATTAAACAAAATTCTCCCTGATTTATAGATGAGCAAACTAAGATTAAATGGCCTATCCAAGCCCTCTGATGAGTAATCCTTAGCAGTTGAAATAGAACATGCATTTGGTACACCCTTTGTCATTACTTTCTGAAAGACCACACAGCTGTGACTGCCGCGCGCGCGCGCGCGTGTGTGTGTGTGTGTTTTGGTGCCGCGGACTGAACTCAGGGCCTTGTGCTTGCAAGGCAGACACTCTGATCACTGAGCTAAATCCTCAGCCCCTATGTATTTTTAAAAAATGTAAAAATACCATAAAATTTAGGAAGTCGGGTGTGGTGGCACATGCCTGTAATCTCAGTATTTGAGAGACAGAGGCAGGAGGATTGCCGTGAGTTTGAGGCCTGCCTGGGCTACATAGTGAGCTCAAGGCCAGCCTGAACTGCATAGGAAGACCCTGTCTCAAAACAAAAACAAAAACCACACCCATGCACCCACACCCACACCAAAAAATAACCGTTTTTTTTTTGGATGCTAGGAATCGAATTCAGGGCCTTGTACTTCCTAGGCAAGCGCTCTACTGCTGAGCTAAACACCCAACCCCCACCCATAAATTTTAGCAGCCCATTTACACCTTCTGTTCGCTCAGATCTTCACATGTCTAAACCACATTACTACATTCTCAAGCCTGATGCTGTCTTTTTCTAAAGACTTTTGATAGGTTCATTTCCCACTTGGGCTCTTGGTATTATTCAGGAGTCAAAACTTAGCTGCCATGCAGTTTTATTGAGGACTCCCTGTTGATTTACTAAACTTTTTTCTTCTTAATTTAGAAAAATGCATCTTTTGGGGGGGTCGTGTTGGTGGTGTCAGAGATTGAACTGAAGGCCTTTTACATACTGAGCATGTGTTGTGCCACTCAGTTCTACCCCTAGTCCTTAAATTAAAAAAAAATTTGGGAGGGAGCCTGGGATTGAACTCAGGGCCTTGCACTTACTTGGTAGGCAAGTCCTCTACCTCTTGAGCTAAATCCCCAACCCCCTTAAATAAAATTTTTATTGAGCTGTGACCCATGTATAGAAACATGCATAAGTCATAAGTGTTCATCTTTATGAATTTTTACAAAATGAAAACATTCTTGTGGCGGTCATCCAGATCAAGAAATGGAAGCATCTCTTGAGTCTCTCCCCTCCAAAAGAAGTACCTACTATTCATGCTGAAGCATCCATCAGTAGTTTATTCAGAGTAGAAAATCAGATGGTAATATTTTGTAGGAAAAAAATATTTTGTAGGAATCAACTTAAAATAATTGGTGAAAAACAGCTTATTCCAGGGAAATTGTTTGAAAGCCTAACTTTTTTGGCAGTAGAATGTCTTTTTTTTTTTTTTTTTGGTGTTTGGGATTAAACCTCAGGGTCTTCACATTGTGCTAAACCACAGTCTGTTTTATTTGTTATTTTGAGGTGGGATCTTGCTAAGTTGCCCAGGCTAGGCTTGAGTTTGTGATACTTCTGCCTCAGTCTCCGACACTGCTGGGATTACAAGCCTGTGCTGTGATGCCTGGGTGGTAGTATAATTGAGAATATGACCGGTAGTGGCAAGTTTCAGTAGATGGGCAGAGCAGGTTCTCCGTAAGCCCTTGTGAAGGGTCTCTGACGGATAATGCATTGGTCTGGTCACATTGATTTGGTCAGTGAGTGTTCCCTGCCATCAGTTTCCTTGCTTGTGGAAACTTCCTATACGTTATTATATTTCCTTTGCATTATTTGCTCCAGTAAATGAGGGTAACTTTTGAACTCACCGTGAGATGTCGGAGCTGTGTCAGTGATTTGATTTGTACATTTGGAGAAGATGTCTTATACATTGGTATGGAATGATTCTTACAGCTCTTTTGGTATTGGCATTAGTGGTTTCTGATTTAGGTAGAGTAGTTTGTCTTCTAGACTATATTACCACCATCTAGACTCTCATTTGATGATAATGAAGAGAACAAGAAGTAATATTTTAGAAGTGTAGTTTTATAGAATTTTTCTGGTCGTGTGTGTGTGTGTGTGTGTGTGTGTATAAAAGTCATATTTATTGAGATCCTGCTAGACCCTATATTCAGTGCTAGGGATATAAAAATGAACACATAGCTTCTATCAGTTTTACCTTTCCAGTATGGAGGAAGCTATTATCTCTAATTACCTTAAAAGGTCTCCTTGCCTTTAGAAACTTGTCATTTTCTAATCTCTGCTTTGGGATCTCAATGTGGCACTGAAGTGGCTGTTACTCAGTCTTTCTGAATTAATAACAGCCTCATATTTTAAAGATTCTACTCTGAAAGACATCTCAGTGACTGCAGGTGCTGTGGTTTACCATCTTATGTCACACGAAGTTAAGTTGTATATCCTTTCTGAGTTCCTTGTCATATGCATTCCTTTTTTTCATATTATACACAAAAGTTTTTTTTTTTTTCCTGTGTCCCGTTTGTAAAGAGAATGAATTTAAAAATAAGATGGGCTCTGAATCAGTGGTCAGAAGGTCTAAGAATTTCAGAGTCCTTGAGTTATCCTTTCTTAGTCAGTAATGAAAAATGACTGTAAGAGCATCTGTTGGTTTTCTGTCCACAGGCCTGCCCCTGTACACAGTCAGTCTGTTCACAACTGATTGTCTGTGACTCTGTCTTCCATTACATATGTTCTACCCAGTTTGCTTTTGGTGACTGAAAATGCTGTGTAGCAGCTCTCATCTTGTATTGCTTGGACTTGCCTTTTCCCAAGAGTTTTAATTTTTAGGTCATGTGTGGTTGCTTCTTCTTCATCCAGAAGTAGGTGGTGAGAAATAGCAAGACTGACTCCCTGTAGTATTACAAAAACAAAGATTACTCAGTACCCTTTGATTTAAGGTTCTTCAAAGCTCTCTGTACCACATCAGGCCACCATATCAAATAATTTCCTTTTGAAAATGAAGGTGCATTTGTTTCGTGTGTGCAGCACTTAACTTTGGATATTGGTAAGAGGAGACTTAGAAAATTTCCTTAGAAAATAGAACATAAATATGTTTGGCAGCTGATCAGTTCTTAAAGGACCAATGTTTGAAGCGTTGTAGAGTGAAATATTTAGAAGATAAATTTTTTTGCATCAAATGCTTTAGAATGCCTCCAGTTATATCTCATGAATAATTTTCTTTGAAACAAACAGGTAGTGGAAGATGGCAGATAGTTTTTAAGAGTACTTTTCCTGAAAGGATTTCATAGCTAGATTTAATGTGTTTTAATACATTAAAAAAAAAGGGTCATCAGTGAATTGGAAGTGCAATAAGTTGTGAGCTTTTCAGGTGGAACTAGAGAGGTAGTGGTGCAAATGGGCAGGATGCATTCCAAGATCCAGTATAGAATAATTGAGTTGGAATGATGTTAGATCACAGTGAGCTCATATTCGGAAGCAAAGGAGAGGTTATATAGGATAGTGGGGAAGTATGAAATTCTCTTTTGAGCTTAATACCTTGTCTTTATACTATTTACTCCCATACCTGGGGCTTATTAGGAGTCATGTTATTATGTAGACATAGATTTGAAAGTAGAGGAGTGGGACCTAGAGGTACACAATTGTGATTGGGCTTTGAGCAGAAAGGAGAACCCCTGTTGTTCCCCACCACAGATGTAAGAAAACTAAAAACACTGGGGTAGTGGGGATATTGCTTATGGTAAGAGTGTCCTAAACTCTCTAACATAAACATATGTCTGTC
This sequence comes from Hystrix cristata, assembly GCA_004026905.1. NCBI lineage: Eukaryota > Metazoa > Chordata > Mammalia > Rodentia > Hystricidae > Hystrix > Hystrix cristata. The sequence continues at coordinate 25,063 of PVJO010009769.1, forward strand.
TTCCCCATTTGGCAAGACTTTCTGCAGTGTTCCTGCCTGTGTGTTGTTTGTTAATTGGATGTAATGTCTGAAAGGGTGTGGGCACTTCCTCTTCTGACCAGCACCTAGAGTAGCCTGATGTCCACAGTGGAAGCCCACTTTTACTAGTCGATGATGATTAGTGAAGCTGAAGCTATTTTTTAAACAGGGCCCAAGGGATGCAGACAGTGATGAAAACGACAAAGGTGAAAAGAAGAACAAGGGTACGTTTGATGGAGATAAGCTAGGAGATTTGAAGGAGGAGGGTGATGTGATGGACAAGACCAATGGTTTACCAGTGCAGAATGGGATTGATGCAGACGTCAAAGATTTTAGGTTTGTATGTTTTACACTTCTGATTTTTGAATGTGGGCTGTTTGTTTTTGTTTCAATTTATATTTGTTGTGTAGAGAGCCCCTTCTCCTGTTTTCTCTAAAAAATTGGGTCTAGTGTAGGCCATGCTACAAAGATGTAAATTATTAACTGGTAAGGTAGAATTTTCTAAGAGTTGTCAATGCCTGATACTTTGCCAAAATGTTGAATTTTACATTGGATAGAGGTCTAGAACTTGCAGGAAGATTACATAAAAATAATTTAAGTAATTCTGAAGTATCAGAATCACCTTAGATAGGAACCTTGGGACTTTTACCAAGCTTCTCCCAAATCACTGTATTAGAAAGCCACAGTTAGTAATGGAAGTGGGTCACGTACCTCTGGCATGTTAGAGGGAAAAAGTTAACTTGTGTATTGACTCATTTGTGTTTCATAAGCTCCCCCTTTTGAGATGGGTGGGTTAGTAGCATTTTCCTCATTTTGAAGAACCAGAGATGCAGTTTAAATGACTTCGTCTTAATCATACCACTTCCACAGATGCCTTTCTGCTTATCTCTGGTCCTTACTGACTTGTAGATTTTATCCTGCAATTTAATACACACAGTATTACATACTTGTCTTTCACAGTGGGCAACTATTTCTCATTTATGTAGGCAACCTTTAGTTATGGGAAAGAATTTAAAAACCTGTTAGAAATCCTTGTTCAGTGAAATATAGTTAATTTAAATTTGGATCATTCTGACGTCAGCCTAAGCTAATAGGTACGTATTTTCACATATATGACATGGACGCATACCATTTTAATATCTACCAAAGTTAAAATTAAAATGTATTTTTCATCATTTGGACACCCAAGTGTCAGTTGTTCAATTTTTATTGAGTGTGTATAGAGTTATAGTCTGTGAGTAAATTTTGAGGCAAAGGGTAATAAACTCTTCCTTGTTATCTTTTGGTTGAGTTCACGTGGCCTTTCCTCCCTGAATTGCAGGCAGCCTGTACCAGTGTTTTGTAGTATCTGACTGGGGGTTGGTAGTGCTGTGTGCATGAGGGAACATGATGTTACACTTTAATATATATCAGCTATAGAATTTCTTTCAGGGATGAAGGACATTGAATGTAGCCAGAGGCTACATCCCTTAACTATAATATTAATACATGTTAGTTTGATTTTGTATGTTATAATTCTGTAATCCTTTTACATAGGGTGATGGTATATCCTGGGCTCCCCAGAACAGCATTCATTTATACTTATATCCCAGGTAACTACCAGTAGTACCCTTTTTTTTTGCTGTTTGGAGTGTCCTAGTTTGGATGATAAATTATATCTTCATATTAGTTTTAATATTTATATTTATCTTGTTAGTAGGGGCATAGCCTTGATAATGAATTAATTCTTACTGTTTTGAAATGGTCTGCTTTTTCTTTTTTGTTGTTGTTGTTTTGTTTTTGTTTTTAAGAAGGGAAGAGAATTTTAACATTGGTCCGTAGTACCAATAATATACAAAAACTTTTTATTAGAATCATTTTGAGATGTGGAATTTCCCCTAGAAACAGACTTTCTTCATTGGCTCTATATTTAAATAATACACGGTGTATTTTTTTTGTATTAGTACATGTTTGTAGTACATAATGATTACACATACATGATGTATCTTAATTTTTTTAATCCTCTTCCCTTCCCCTCCCCCAAATGTTGTTTGTTGGGGGCATATTTTACTACCTGTCTTTTGGTAGGCATGTCTCTGGTTTTTTGAGATAGAGTCTCCCCATTTAGTTCACGCTGGCCTTGAACTCACTATGTAGCCTGGGCTGGCCTTGAACTCGTGGCCATCTCCTGCCCCAGCCTCCTTAATGGTGGAATTATAGGCAGGAGCCACCATGCCCAGGGGCATGTCTGTTTTCATGAGTGCCACAGGCAACAGTTTTTTTCAGTTTGTGTAGTAAACCTCAAATCTGAACTTTTTTGGTGAAGGAATTGTAAATTAATAGCAGTTAATGTAAATTTAATGGATGGATGGGTGGTTGGGTGGGAAGGCAAGCAATAGAAAAATTAGAGGTTGTAACCCTGTAAGAGCCGCGAAAGATTTCTGGTTATTTTGTAGAAATAACTTTTAAGTATTATGGATAATGAGCTGTGTCAAGGACGTTGTCCTTAAACTTGGGGTTGCTTTAGTGTCCCTTCCCACTCAAAATAAGATTTAATGCCCTTTACTTTCTCTGTTTAGCCGTACCCCTGGTAATTGCCAGAACTCTGCTAATGAAGTGGATCTTCTGGGTCCAAACCAGAATGGTTCTGAGGGCTTAGCCCAGCTGACCAGCACCAATGGTGCCAAGCCTGTGGAGGATTTCTCCAACATGGAGTCCCAGAGTGTCCCCTTGGACCCCATGGAGCATGTGGGCATGGAGCCTCTTCAGTTTGATTATTCAGGCACGCAGGTACCTGTGGACTCAGCAGCAGCAACTGTGGGACTTTTTGACTACAATTCTCAACAACAGGTACTGTGTGTGTCTCTATTACTCTTTCTACTTTCCCCCCAGCCAGCGCATAATTCAAGTAATTAAGGATGAGGGGGTGGAGGGAGGGCGACATTATTTTAGGCTGTCATCAGCCAGCCCCTACTAACCCTCAGCAGTGGAGTGGATTTTAAAAGCCCATGTCTTTGCCCGCGGGAAGCTAGCTTTTCATGTCAGGGTTACTGGCAAGAGAGCAGCACCCTACTGGACGCATACTTCCTTCACTCTTCTTTCCCCAGCACCTGGGGAGAGCACCAGCACCTGTGTTACTTTCTCTAAAAAGATTTATGTGTTGCGATGCTACTAATTTGTTTTGTTTTTAAAACAGTGAACTCTGTTATGCCAAATCATCATAGTAATCATTTTATTTAAGTTAGTTGCTATAGATAACATAGTTATTAACTTGTTACTAACATAATTACTATAAATTACATAAAGATACAGACACAGGTCTGGTATCTTTCAGAAGAGAATATGATTAGAACATACACAAATCACTTCTAAGATCTACAATGAAGTTACTTGGCTCTTCCATAAATTTCTGGAAAATTTTGTATGCGTGCCTTTAGTTTTGAAGGCATGGAGGACTAATTCTAGACTTTGTGATCTGTTTTAGTTTTTTTTTTTTTTTTTTTTTCTTAAAGGAACATATGAATTAAAAAAAGAGGGCAGGGCCGGGGATTTAGCTCAGTGATTAGAGTGCTTGCCTTGCAAGCACAAGGCCCTGAGTTCGATCCCCGGCACCACAAAAAAAAAAAAAAAAAAAAAAAAAGTAAAAAAAGAGGGCAGGTAGCTTCATGATCTTGTTAAATACCACATATTCCTTGCAGTAGAAGCAGTTGGTGACCTTATGAAGTTTTACTCCTTAGTTTATACTGGAACATAAATACAGCCTTCTAGATTTGGGAGATGACTGTCTTATTTTGAAGTTTAAAAACTCTGTACATAGTGGGGAAATAACTTACGGTTTTGTGGATTAGTTGTACCATTTTGTGCCTTTAGTTACTGTGGTAAATAGCTAATACTGAATGTTAGTGCCATGTGGGGACCCCCGAACCTCCCCCCGCCCCCAGGGCTTTTGCACTCACTGCGGCTTTCTTTGCTTTCCGTTTTGATGCGGAGTCTTGCTACATTACCCAGGCTGGGCTCAAACATGTAATCCTCTTGCCTTAGACCTCGAGAGCTGGGATTATGTATGTCCCTCACCACATATGGCTTCAATGAGTTTTTATTGGGAGGCAACTGACAATTAAAATTAACTTTAAAAAGTTTACCAATAGAAATCCCTTTGACACCCAGTTTTGTGCATGAGTTCGTTATGATCACTGATCCTTTTTCTACTGGAAATTGGTGTGTGTTCTGAACTTCTAATTCCCCTAACTTTTCTTATACTTTTTGCCTTTGATCACATTTCATTCCATTTTGCACTTCTAATTTAAAATCCTTTGTTTTTTTATTTGGGCACTGAAAAGTTTTTATGTCTGCCTACTTTGAACTCTGTTTTATCTTGTGTCTCCTTTAAGAAACGGAGTAACCTATGTCTTCTGCCTTGTGGTCTGTCTTGTCTAATAGCCCTTGCTGGACTAGAACCTCCTGAGGGCAAGAACTTTCCTCCTCAGCATTGGTTCAGCAGACCAAGTTTTCAGGGAACTTTTCTCCTATCTTTATTTTATCTTTGTGTTTCTCTTGTGCTTATTCACTTACTGATATTTATGTACATTGATTATTATATACATTGATTCTTAGATATAATTACTTATATACATTGATTTGATTTACTACAGTTTGAACTCAAGGCCTTTGCACTGAGTTACATCCCCAGCTTGTTTTATGTTATGTTATTTTATTTACTTGTTTTTTGAGCAGGATCTCTCTAAGTTACCCATGTTGGGCTGGAACTTACGATCTTCCTGTGCTAGTGCCCCAATCTCTTGTTTTTAATGTACTGTACTTTCAAAATTAAAATTCACATCTATAAAAGTACTGTATAGTATTCAGGAAAGTTACTGAATATTACTGGAAAGTTACATTCTTGTATAATGTCCAGTAACAAATACATACATAATATTTTTTTTTAAACAGGGTTTCACTTTGAGGTCCAGGCTGGCCTTGAACTCATGGTATTCTTCCTGCCTTTGCCTCCTGAGTGTTGACATTATAGGTGGCATGTACCATCACACCCTACACCAGGGATGTAGTATTACTGTATGATATCAGGGGACATTTATTTGTTGGATCAGAACTTACTAGTGTTAATCTATTGCCATCTGATCAAAAACCATGAATCTACAGAGTATAACCTTTTGTTAGCATCTTCTGCTTTCATCTGGATCCAAGCATGTCTCTATGAATATAAAGCAAGATTTCCTATTTGCACCCCTTTCCTCAGCTTACTCACAGTGTAGTCATGTAAATAGTTGAAGGAAATACTAATGATGGGTGATGAGATGATGTGTGTCTGTCCTGGGAACCTCGAAAGCAGAGGAGAGTACCCAAGTCTGTGGGGAGGACAGACTGTTGAAAAGGTGATTTTTTGAATTGTACCTTCAGAGACTTCCTTGTACAGGAGGAGAATGAAAATGCTCATGGAGGAAATAGTAAAACTAACGTTTGAAGATGGAAATCAGCAGGAATGTGTTCAGTAGATAGCATTGAATGGTTCGTCTGGCTGGTAGGTTAGGTTGAAGAAAATGTGGGATAAGGTTGACTAGATAGTGCCATTTGTCTTACCAACTTGGCTGTGTTGCTTTCTGGGCAATAAAAGGATATTTTTAAGGAGGAATGTTTTATCTTTTATCTTTCTTTGGTGTGGAGTTAGTTTAGAAGCAATTTTAGACCTTGTCTTCTTCATGGCAGCCAGGAATTTGTTGACCGTTGTGTCCTTCAGGAACCGTAGGGTTTTGCATGAAATAGTTACAGGCTGTTTGAGGAACTCTTTGTGTGACTGATTGATCACAAATGCTGTCACCCCAGAGGATGATGAGAACCAAGAATTTGAAGGGACAGTTGGATTGTACGTTGTTGCAGGTAACAGAGCAGAGGAATGGAGATGGGAATGATGGAGGAATGGCCATAGGCTGACTTTGGTAGAGGACAGTAAACAGGTGCATTTGGTAGTTGAGTCCAGGTCATGGAGGCCTGTGAGCCAGATTTGAATCTTAGACAAGACTAAGAATGATTGTGAGGGTCGGAGCAGAGTTCTAGAGTGGCATGTATTTTCCTCTATATTCCACTGTTTGATTTTGACTTACTTAAGTGAGCAACAGAAGTGAACATCTTTTAGTTTTTGAATTATTTTTTATAAACAGCAGTGTAGCTTTATTTGATTTTATGGGGGGATCTGGTTTGGAATTTGACAAAATAAATAGTGCCCTTGTTTTATTTTCTTTTAAACAGGGCTTTGGTGTAATAAGTTTGTTTCATAAAACTTAACAGTATCTTAAAGTGAGAGACATATCATGCGGTCTGCAAATAGGGAAAGAGTATAAAGAAAGATTATAGTGGAAACCAATTATATAAAAATAGCTGTCAAGGTATTTACAAATGAACTTAATGATATATTTGTTTCTTTATTATAAGATGCATGAAATAGGGGTAGGTGTATTAACTATCATAATGAGCATAAAGAGGATTCTTAGCTGCCTGTAACAATCATGAAGTAACAAGAAAATATGAGCTTTTCAGTTGTGGTATAAGCCATAGATGTATGGCTAATTGTACTGTGGTTTTTTTTTTTTTTTTTTTTTTTTTTTTTTTTTTTTTTTTTTTTTTTTTGTTTTTTGGTGAGGTGTTGCAATATAATTGAAGAACATGCCAAATTTCAGGTAAATAGATATTCATGAAGATAAAGATGTAGCATTGCTCACTTTAGTATAGACATGTTGAATTAAGAACCTCTAAGTAGGGCATTTTTGTCAGCTCAAAGTGCTCATTGATGTCTCTGTAGTCTTGTCCCTTTCTTCTCACCTTCCCTATTTGCATTCTTCATCCTGGAAAATAGTCACAAACAGTTTCTGTATAATGTGCTCCTCCGTCCATCCATCTATCCATCCATCCATCCATCCATCCATCCATCCATCCATCTATCCATCTCCCCCACCTTTCTTCCTGTCTTTTTTTCTTTGTTCAGGCTGGTCTTGTACTCAATATGTAGCCTAGGCTGGCTTTGAACTTGGTGCAGTCCTCCTGTTTCAGCCTCCCGAGTGCTGGGATTACAGGCATGTGTCACCATGCCCAGCTTGTTTTCATCATTTTGTGTGATGTGCCTTGAGAAGTACTTTTTTATTTTTATACAGAGTGTTTATGTTTCCTCAAATAAATTTTAGAAAATTATTATTAGGTCCCCTCTCCTCCCCTCCCCACTCCATTTTCCTTTTCTTTCCTTTCTTCCCTCCCCTTCAGGGTCTTGCCATGTAGTCCAGGCTGTCTTCAAATTCACTGTGTAGTCCAGGCTGGCCTTAAAACTTGTGGCGATCCTCCTACCTCTGCACTCCCAAGTGCTGCGATACTACAGATGTGTGCCACCACACCCATATTGTTGATATACCTAGAATTTATTTAATCAAAAAAATAGCCTAAGATAGCATATTTTACAAAGTTGCATTCTATATATAGTACTAAAACACTCACTTATAAAACATGAATTTTAAACAAAGAAGCAGTATTCTTTGCCATACTCAGGACTGAACCTAGGGAGCACCAAGCCCTATCCCTTTTTATTATTTTATTTTGAGGCAAAGTCTCCCTCAGTTGCTGAAGGCTGTCTTCAAAGTGGAGTCCTTCAGCCTTAGGTTCCTGAGTAGTTTGGATTATAGGTGTATGCTACTACCTCTGACCAAAGAAGCAACATCCTGAACTCCTTCCTGCATGGCCATAGTCAGGAGAGAGAACAGACATACTGGGTTTTTTTTTTTTTTTGTGTTGTTTTTTTGTTTGTTTGTTTTGTTTTGTTTTGTTTTTTGAGACAGGGTCTCACTGTGTACCTCAGGCTGGCCTCAAACCCTCAGTGATCCTCCTGCCTCAGCCTCCCAAGCACTGGGATTACAGGGATGTGCCACCAGGGTCAGTGACATACTGCTTTTAAAAGTGTGCAGATGATTAAATGTCATTCTCATGAGGCCAAGTGTGTGCATAGTTTTAATGCAGGTATTAAATATTAGCAGCTTTTTTTTTTTTTTTTTTGCAGTGTGTGGATGATTAGTCTATCAGTGGTATGTGTATGGTCACCAACAAAGACCTGTCCTTGATTAGTAATTCAGTCAGTTGAAGCTTACCTTAATTGTAATTCGATTTTGCTTAAATTTTACTTATGATAATGTTTTCCTCAAAAGATACTAGTTAACTTGGTGAAGGACTTTTTTTGACTAAAACTTTTGTTAGAATTGCTCGATTGATTATGCTGGAGCTTCAACCCAGGGCCTTGTGCATGCTAGGTGGGCAGTCTACTGCAGAGCCACACCCTCAGCCCAAAAATAATTTATTTTTTGTTTTATAGAAATCATTTATTTTAAAAAAAAGTTCAGTGTTGTTTTGTGTGTCTGTTAAACCAAAAAATTATTGTGATTGGTTGTTTAAATAAACTCATCAAAATTGTTCTTCAATCCAAAAGCCTCAAACAGTAGCTTTTACAAATTTCACATACTAAGAAAGGGCTCCAAGATACCTCTTGTTCTTAAAACTTGATAATCCCATCATTGACAGAATACTTTGAAATGGCTTTTCTGAGTGAGTCCTGACAATTCCAAGAGGTAGGGCAACTGTTTTGTTTTTACAGATAAGAAAATTTAAGACATGGTAGCGTGCCGAAGCTCATCTTGAACAAACTATCCAGATACTGTATCTTTTATTTTGATTTCTAGCACAAGACTCTTTTCTTTGGACCTTGTACTAGAAACACAGACCTTTTTTATAGATGAAGTTATCCACCTTCAAATTCAACTTTATTCATAGCTTTTCCGGAAAGGAGTAAAATGTAAAAAGTACTTGTTAATGAGAATAGCAAACATAGTTTTTTCTTCCTTCTGTATTACTTTTGTGGCCCACTGGCAGTAGTTAGTGCTTGTGGTGCGGTGGGGTTTTGATCCTGAAAGCAAAGCAGGCTTCGGTGTGCTTGGGTGTGCTTCCAAATTGTGCTGCGTTCCTCTGGGAGGAACTGGAGGAGGTATCTGTTTGGGAGCACTCTCTTCATTCAGGAGGAACAAGATCACACTGAAAGCACTGTTGTAAGCACTTGGTGTGTGTTAATTTTAATCCTCACAACAACCTTACGAGCTAGACATTTCTTTATTTCCCCATTGCAGAGAGGAGAGTGAGGTACAGAGAGATCAAGACACTTGCCTAGAGTCACAGAGCAGGTCAGTAGTGGAGCTGAGATATGACCCAAAGCTTTCTGGCCCCGGAGTCTGTGTTCTTAATCTGTATCCACTATATATATATTGCCTTAAACTGATAAAAGGTCAGGTTTGGCATTGCATTTTGTTTTGGAGAATGAATGAGTACAGTCGTATACATTTCCTCACTTGTATTTGGACATTTTTCCTTTAGATTCAGAAAATTCAGTGACATTGTTTTTGTGCCAACAATTATTAATGATAATAGTGATAATTGTAACAACTGTCTTTTGTAATACTAATAGTAGCTACGTGTTTTTGGCTGCCCAGATTCTCTTGTGGAACAGTAACACTGTGGGTACCTTTTGTAAGGTCATGCATGTAGTAAGTGACAGAGAATGGAGTCAAACCAGCTTGTCAGGTTTCCAAATTGTGCTTTAATATTTATTAGGAACCCTGATGTACCTGAAGCAGTGGATCCCTTTCCCCTTTCCATGAAACTTTTTAATAGTTTATGAATTTTACCCAAATTAATTAAAATCAGCATTGCCATATTGATCACTGTATACCACCCTTTGATAAGCATGTCCCCCCAATTCTCACAGTGTTTTTGTTTCTCAGTTACAGAGTGGTGGCTTGTTTTGGGAAAATTATGAAAGTGTTAACAGAGCTATGTCTTGCCAGCAGATGGCATTTCTGTGAGTTTTTAGGATTCTTTGGAATCTGTCACTTGCCAGTTACCCAGTTTTGTTTTGATTACTCTGTATTTCCACTCACTATTATGCCTTTCACATAAAGAGAATACGTCAGAATTGATATACATCTATTCTATAATCAAGTCTGCTGGCTGTGGATACATAATTTATTTTAGTTAAATTACTTACAGCAGTGTGCTCTCAAGAAAATAATGCCCACTGTGTCCTCATCATAATCACTAATGTATTAATCACCTCTCAGGCACAGGGTATATTGGAGCTCTTGTAAGACTATAAAGTTAAGAGTTTCTACTTGGAAATGTGGCAACATGATGGTGAGAACAACAAATACATATTGTATAGAATGATTAATTTTATGGTAGGCATAATGTGTATTTCTGTGTATTTACAGACACAGTATGTATTAAGTTACTCGTAATAGTGAAAAGCAAGAATAATCAGAATAGCATTGGATTATATTTTCGGTTAATAAGTCAGGATGAACTCAACAGTTATAGTCTGAATGCACCATCTGTTTTTCCTGAGCTCCATGTCATAGTATTCACCCAGTAATAATTCAGAAGTACAGTGGAATGTGTCATTTTGTTTACAGTGGGGGTAAAGCAGTACAGAAAGAAGCTACCAAGAGCAGGTCTTGAGATATTGAATGTTTCAAATGGTTTTTTAGGCCAGGGAAATTCCGGAGACCCATTGAAGAACCCATTGAAGATATTTACTTAGTTGAACTGTGAGGAATTTTTACAACTTTGGAAAAAAAAAAATTTTGTTTTCAAGTGCTGGGGTTTGAACTCAGGGCCTTCCGCTTGCTAGGCAAATGCTCTACCACTGAACTAAATCCCCAAACCCAACCTTGGAAATAATTTAAAAATGATTTTATACTATTTTATTTGTTTTCTGCCCTTTGGCTGTCATTCTTCAGTGGACTACCTCCTGTTGGTAAAAAAATGAAACTGTGAGACACAATTCTTTAGGTAAAACAAAAATGTGAAACCAGCTTGCAGAGATCACACAATCATTGAATAAATTTTGACTGTCTTGTGTCCTGCAGTGGGCAAAGGTTTTGATATGTTTGTTAATAAGCAGATTTGATTCCTTGATATCTCTTCATGACTTGATACTCACTGCCTATAAAGAAATTTCACCCTTTATAGCAGCACAGTGAAATTTTACTTTATTTTTGACTTTGGTGTAAACAGCCTCAAGTATTTTTGATAACTGTATGTGGTTAGTATTGAAATTTGTCCTATAAAAGCTAAGACTAATTTTATTTTTTTTAGAATGAAAAATGTGTACAAAGAGAGCTAACAAGTGATGTTGGCCAATACACTTAAAATATTCAACTTTTACTTTCTTTTTATTTAAAATCAATTTAGTCATATATTTGAGGCATAGAAGTATCCAAGTCTCAGACAGTAGTCACATTACAGAATTTAATCCCTCCACTGGCGAGGATAACATGAAGTTCAGCCATGACAGTTATTAACCTGAGTTGGTGAAGTAACATTATCTCTTCATGTCTGAGACAATTAGGTCTCTTAATGAATATAACTTTAATTCAAGACCTGTGGTATCTGTTATATATCATCCAGTGATGTCAGCTGAACTGTTGAAAAATCCTCTAGAAAGAGCAGGCAGGCCAAAAGTCCTATGCAGAGAGGTCCCTTGAGGAATACTTTCAGTGCTGGTAAAGTTTTCATTACAACTCCTTGGAAGGAGGCCCGCCAGGGTGATCTAAAATCAGGTTACTAGCACCCCCTTTTATGGTACCAGTACTATTCATACTACAATGTAAGTTCCACAAAGCCAGGGGTTATGTACACTTTTGTTCACTGTTGTATTCCTAGTTCTTTGCACAGTGCCTAACAGTTACTATTTGCCTCACAAATATTTGTTGTATGAATGACTGAATGGTTGACCATCAAGATAGAATCATGGGATATTTTTAGTGTTAAAACCTTTGAACTTCTTTACTTATGAACTAAGAATTGTGCTAGGTATGAGTTCATAATCCAAGTTTTGTTAGCAGCGGCTGTACTTTTGCTGTTTTTTGTTTGTTTGTTTGTTTCTACATGTAAAGAATAGGGGTCCTAGGAGACTCTGGGGCTCTCAAAAGTTGGGCAGTTGTCTTCTTTACTCTTTAGGGCCAACTGCTAGTTCAGGTAGGTATCCAGTGCCATTTTCCCAGAAGAATCAGCCCAGAGGATAATGTAAACCCTTTGCATTATTCTTCTCTAAATTGAGTGTATCTGAGGATTAATTCAGATTTGTTGGGTCTCAAAAGACCTGGAGGGAGATGATAGTACTGGGAGTAATGTGGTAAGTCATTTTTGTAGCTTTTTCCCATGGTGGTGGTGTTTGATACCAGGGAATGAACCCAGGGTCTTCATGCTGAGCTGTGTACCCTATATCTCCTCCCCTTTTTATTATTTGAGACAGTCCCACAAACTTTATACAGGACTTACACTTGCCTCGGCCCCTGGAGTGTTGGGATTACAGGGGTGCACCACCACACCTGGCTGTCCAAACTTTTTAAGTGTGCCTTCAATCAGGCCAAACCTATTAGAAAATTTCCAAATGTGTGCATTTTTGTGGTTCAGGTATATATAACCTTTGAAGAGGTCAGCCCGTGGAATTGGGCACCGAACAGATGGAAAGAGATAGGGGAAACAGAAGAACTGTGAAGCGTTGTGATACCATGGAAGTAGAATAGAGTCCATTTTTGTTAAAGTCTCATGTCTCACTAGGAATTCATTGAAGTTTCTAGAGAGATCTTTAAATTGTTGCATAGGACAGTCTCTCTAACCACACGTCTTTCTCTTACCTCAGCTGTTCCAAAGACCTAATGCACTTGCTGTCCAGCAGTTGACAGCGGCCCAGCAGCAGCAGTATGCGCTAGCAGCTGCTCACCAGCCTCACATCGGTAAGTATTTAAGCAGAAGCAGATAGCTCTCTTACTACAGGTGTGACTACCCTTTAAGGATAAATGGATGCGATGAAACCCAGTGGTTTAGACTGACTGTAAAAGTCCAGACAGATTACTCAGATAGAGTAAGTGGCCGCTTCCATTTATCTCTGACTACTTTTTTTTTTTTTTTTTGGTGCTGGGGATCGAACTCAGGGCCTTGTGCTTACTAGGCAAGTGCTCTACCACTTGAGCTAAATCCCCAGCCCACTACTTTGTTTTCGACATACTAAGAACTCCTCTTAAGATTCCCTTAGTATCCAGCTCTTGCCTTTCCTGACCTGTTTAAGGATTTAAACTAGTCATTACAGAACTCAGTAGTGATTAACATTTGCTCTTTTGATAAAGTTTGGACACCACTGATTAAGTGGGTGTTGTATGGACTTATTGTATCAACTTCTTGCTTTACTGAGTAGCGAGTAGTACCAGTAAATCTATCTTCCAAGCATTGAACATTTTGAAAAGTATTTTCAGGTAATTGTCAGTAGTTACATAAATGTGCTCTTTTCTAGTAGCAGTTGTAGACCTCAGTGAATAAAGAACAGTTCTTGGGCCATATATAATACAGTCAGTGAATATTAGCAAGTAAGGCAAACACCGCCCTCCCCCCATGTTCTCTAGCTGGTTTTGAGCTTACTGTATAGTGCAACCTGGCCTCAAACTCATGGTCCTCCTGCCTCGGCCTCCTTTTTTTTTTTTTTGTATATTTTTTGTTTAAAAAAAAAAAATGAAAGTTCCCATGGCCCACAGGCCACAGATTGAACATGCCTGTGTGGATCTTTCTTCCTAATTTGAAGGCTCCTTCAAAACAAAATGCCAGCTGAGAATGGTGGCACATACCTGTAACCCCAGTACTTGAGGGGCTGAGGCAGGAGGGTTGCCATGCGTTCAGGGCCATCCTGGGCCACATAATGAGTTCAAGGCCAGTGTGGATTACATAGCGAGGCCCTGTCTCCAAAAAATAAAAAATAAAAAGCCTAACAAATGATAACAACAAAAACAAAATACCATAAGTGAAAACAAATAGAGGCAGAGATTTTCTTTTTATATGGCAGATAGCACAGTTGAATGGAAAGGAGATCACCGGTCCTAGATGTGGTATGCTGTGGAAGAAAAAACTCGAGTTAAATTAAAGCCTGACTTTATAAAGGCCTTTGGCTGGGGCTGATACTGTGTAATTGTAGGGGATAGCCTTTATAAACATTTGGAAAATTCTTTTAAATGGAGATAAATCTTTCCCTTTGTCCCATTTTACAAGTCTTTTACTGTATTTTAATAATTAAAATTAAGGACTGAGAATTCAGAGGAAGAGTGCTTGCCTTGCATGCATGAGTCTGTGATTTTGATTCCCAGAATTTAAAACTGAATTAAGTTTTTTCTTTTTTTTAAACTCTCTAAAGTTTTAATTTAAATATTTCTTTAGCAAAGGTTGATTAAAAAGACTAGCTAAATCTTGTCAGAATCTTTTATTTTTAAGCTCCCAACCCATCCTGTTTTTTTGGGGGGGGGATACTGGGGATTGAATTCAGGGCCTTGTGCTTGCCAGGCAAGCACTCTAACCACTGAGCTAAATCCCCAGCCCCATCCTGTTTTCTTTTCCCCTTGCCTACAGACTGAAATGCTAACTGCATGTATGGGTATTTGGTAGGCTGCAATTGTGGTCAAGTTGGCTTTCACTGAGAGGTGTGTCTTCAGCAGGTCTAGCTCCCGCTGCGTTTGTCCCCAATCCGTACATCATCAGTGCTGCTCCCCCGGGGACGGACCCCTACACAGCTGGATTGGCCGCAGCAGCGACACTAGGTGAGAGACTCTGCTGCATGAGGGATTTTCTCACCTACTGGAAAGTCATTTGAGATATGTGCACATTCTGTATGTTCCCACAGTCTGTGTCTCTAATGGAAATATCTCCTGATTTTCGGTGCTATCCATGTGCCAGCTGAATATCTATGCTTAGCTGTGATATGGACCCCTCTAACTCCAACATATCTAAAAGCAAATTAATCATCTACCCCTTGCATAGGTAATTTGGATCTATGGAGCTATCAGTTAATTATTTATATTTCAGGAATTTCTCTCCTTAGCCAGGGCTCCTTGTACCGCTATCTACCATACTTCAAGTCCTGATATTGGTCTGCATTACAGATTCCTAATTTCCTTGCCTCTGTCCCTTCCTCCACCCTTTACATTGCTCAAAGTAATGATTTTAAAATAAAAATCAGGGGTTGGGGATTTAGCTCAAGTGGTAGAGTGGTTGTCTAGCAAGAGCAAGGCCGAGTTTGCTTCCCAGCACCCTCCGCAAGATAATAAAATCATGCCCCCTCACCCTTCTGCCTAAAACTTACATTGATTTTTCTGTTTTCCACCTTAATATGGTATACTAGTTACAACCAAACTTGATGGGTCATTACAACCTGCTTGGATGGTGATGGTGCTGGTTGTAGTGGTTCCTTGGGATTAGTATTTTTGGGAGCTGTCACATGATGCTGAGAGTTAGCTAGGCTTGTGACTCACCATGTATGGGGCTTTCTCCATGACTTGTACCTGGAGATCTGAACCTGCGAGTCACTCTCCTGATGGTTACAATTTACTAACATCACACACTGTAGCTGCGCTGATCTGTTTTCCTTTTGCCACAGATGCTATACTGGTTTAGGTCTTCCTTTGTCCCTTGGTTTTCCGTAGTAAACTCTCTTTTCCAGTTTTTTCCTGGGAAGCTCTTTGGCTGGTACAATTAGCTTTAGAAAGCTTTCTTTGGTAACTCCCTATTATTTCTCTGTCATTCATTACTACATTGTTTTTATTTGCTTTTGGGTATATTCATAAATTTTCTTCCCCTTGAAAAGGAATCTTTCAAAGGTATGCACCTTTCCTGTTTGTGTGTCACATTTGTTGTCACCCCAGTGTGGGCATAAATGATGAATTGAGTTCAGCATTAGGACAACCAAAATATCTCCCAAAGTAAATACTCTTTTGGGCATATCCCTTTAAGTTACGTTAATCATGACTAAATATTATTGCATTGTGAGAGTTTACTTAGCAGATAACAGCAATTATGAACTCATGAACTCTATGCAGCATGCTATTTCTTAGTTTTTGTTTTTTGTGGTGCTGAAGATTGAACCCAGGACCCTTGCACTGAGCTACATCCCCAGCCTTTTTTTTTTTTTTTTTTTTTTTTTTTTTTTTGTGGTGCCGGGGATCGAACTCAGGCCCTTGTGCTTGCAAGGGAAGCACTCTAATCACTGAGCTAAATCCCCAGCCCCCCCAGCCTTTTAAGTTTGAGACAGGGTCTCATTAAATTGCCCATGCTGGACTTGCACTTTCGATCTTCTACTCTCAGCCTCCCACAGTAGTGGGATTACAGGCTTGTGCCACCTTGCCCAGCAATTTCTTAGTTTTTCTTTAAAGTTGTTTCCCTCATTGTGATGTGAACATATATAGCCCCCAGTTCCACTTCTGGTCAAAATAGAATACTTTTTCTAGTAGAATAATCTTTGTTAACTATCATTAACATTTACTGAACACTTCAGTGTCTGCCAGGCATAGTCCCGACTGTTTTTTTTTTTTTCATATGATTGTCAGAGAGATGATTATTTTTCAGATTAGGCATCTATGGCCTAGAGAGCTGTCTTTTGGGAGATTATACAATTTAAGTGTTGTAGAATTGAGATTACAACTAGGTTTAACTCTAAAGCCTGTACATGAACTTCACCATCTTATATAGAATGGCTATACTATCTTGAGTGGTCTTTTCCTGTTCTTGTTCCCATTCCCATTCTTGTCCTTGTCCCTGTCACCTTTCCTTTCCTTTCCGATCCTGTCCTGTCCTGTCCATTCCTTGTCTTTTCCTTGTCCTTTAGCCTCTTTCCTCATTCCTCTGCAAATTTAAAACATGTTACTTGAAACAAAGAACTAGTTGTAGGGATGACATACTTGGCGTCAGTGAGATGATAGGTAGTTAAGATCTTGTTTTTTGTACTCATGAACTGAACCAGACTGAATATGACTTTCACACATAATAGGAAATGTTAACTGTCCAATTTATGATTAACTATTGTGTTACTCACATAGGAATTGAAGCGAGCATTTTCTTGAGCTAAGGTCAGTTAATTAATCACCCTGGGATATCATCCTAAATTCAATAGTAGGCCAGATGTCCAGGATGCAGTAGTAGAAATGTCAGTTCAGAAAATTTAAAGGATAATGGAAGTGTTTATGGTACTAGCAGACCCTGCTCAGTAGAGATTCTCTTTAGTGGCTTTGGGACTATCATTGTAAGTTGCAGTCTACCCTTTTAGGGTAGATATGGCCATACTCCTAGCATCTATTAGAGCTGTTTTATAAGTGAAGAAACTAAGACACAGGTAGAATCTTTCCTTCTTTCGCTCCTTGTTTCCTTCAGCGAACTAATCAGGTGAGTTTGGGGACCCACCATTATCTTTAACTTGAAGGTACGATGTTTAGACTGTTAAGGTTCTGCCAGTTAAAAATACTTTAATCTGTTTGCTTATTGCAGTAGTTCATATCATAACATAGCTTTACTAACCGGCACCTTCATTCTGCACCCAGGTGTAGTGTTAACAGTGGTGGGCACCTTTGCTTGTAAACAGAACTTGGTCTTTGCTAAGACTACCAGTACAGAAAATACCAAGTTAGAAATGTCAGAGTATATAATTGGACAGTGGGTGATACAGTCTGACTCATTTATGCTTTAGAAGCTTAAATGGGGGGATGAAAAACGTGATCCAGTTCATTTTGACTCAATGTATTGATGTGCTTTTTCTAGAGTTAGCAACTATGTTAAGATAGCTATAATGCTTGAAATAGCTCTTTGGAACTCTAGGGTAAGACCTGGCTATTATTTATGAATGAACTTGAAAATACTAAATTCTATTTTAATTATGAACGTTCCAATTGGAGATGTGTTTCAGCAGATTTATATCACTATTATTTTTTGAGCCTTTTTCTTGGTTGGCAGTGTGCCTCCTTGGTATTTCTTGTTACCAGCTTCACCAGAGAATTCTGAGGATCAGACTTCTGCCATGCTGAAGTTGCCATCAGCACAACTTTGTTTTTTCTCTGCTGCCTACTCTGTGTGGCAGAGACTGTAGCTATAGCTTATTCTAGAGAAGGTGAAGAGATCATTTAGATTATAGTGGGAGGTTTAGTTTTTTTAAGGATTTTCAGTTGGTCTGTAACACATCAAGGCATATGTTTCATTTTTGTATTTGTATTCAACTTTGACTTAAGTTTAAAATTCATACATCAGAGTTTGAATGTCATTGTTTTGAGTCACTTTTGTAACTTTTAAAAATAGAAATAGGAAAACCAAGCCTTTTTGCAGTTAGGTGAAGGTTCATTTGAGTGTCTGGGCTTTGTTGTCAGAAGAGTGGTAAGAGTTTCATGTTTCTGGAGTTAATGGTACACCAGGGTCCTGGTACCTATCAGTCCCCTCAGGTGCCATTCCATATCACTGAAAGCAGAATATAATGAAATTTTTTTCCATTGCTTTAAGCACACAGATCTTCCATTTGTTTCCCTTCTAACAACAAACTACATCTATACCCTACATTATTTTTTTTTCTCATGGGAATATTTTGACTACTTCCAATTCCTCCATCTGTTGGTAAGATCAGTAACACCTTCACCTTCTTTTAACAATTGCTCTCCTTTCATTGCCTTTAAAAATTTGTTTCTCAGTGTCTGGAATATATTACTGAATTGAGAAGACTTTGATGTGAGGATCTTCTACTTTATAATATTTTCCATTTTCTACTTTAAAAAAGAGAATTAATGACTAGCACAAATCAGTGCATTATTTTAGTATTTTACAATAGATCTGTTGAGTTAGATGTAGTCTTTGGGATGCCCTGGAATGAGTCTTACTAGTCTAAACTTTCCTTCTCTTTGCCTTGCTGTTTTTAGGCCCAGCTGTGGTCCCTCACCAGTATTATGGAGTTACTCCCTGGGGAGTCTACCCTGCGAGTCTCTTCCAGCAGCAAGCTGCTGCTGCTGCTGCTGCAGCATCCAATTCTGCTAATCAGCAGACTACTCCACAGACTCAGCAAGGACAGCAGCAGGTAAATGTAAATAACATTTGCTCTTATCTAAGTGTGACTTTTAGTCACTCTATTAATAGATAATGTTGCTTTAATAGACAAACGCTGTGAGTGTATGGGTTCTCGGTTGTGTGTGTATATGTGATTTCAGACTCAAATCGGATTGCTGTTGCAGGATCCCTTTTAAGTAAGTATCAGACTCCCGGATCAGTGTAACTAGGTGAGATAATGATACTCTATTTTTTAAATAAGAAAATTGTTTGGAGAGTTCTTTATTTAGGGTTAAAAGCTAACACGTAACAAAAGTAGATCTTCACACTGATAGTAAAATTTTCATTTTGCTGTACTATAGTTGCCTGCTGAACACCATTTTCAAATCCCTTCAGGGCTTTGCACATAGCCTGCCAACCAAAGGACAGGTGCTCTTTTTTTTTTTTAAATCATTTATTTACAACTCCTATTGGATTGGATATAAATCTTAAATGTTATCATATCAGTGTTAACTTATGGGAGCTTTTTAATTAAGTTGAGAAAGAATAGTTAACTGCTACACTAAATAGTGTATGTTTTTTCCTTTTAATAGACTTTCTTCCTTATTACTAGAATAATAATTTATTGTTACAAGTTGTGGTGAACTGGGAAGGGGGATAAAATCATCCTAAATTTTTACATTTAAATTTACGTAAAAAACCCAATATTAGCTTCACATGGTGGCCTATGCCTGTGATCCTAGCACTTGGGAGGCTGAGGCAGGAGGAGCGCCTCGAGTTCAAGGCCAGCCTTATCTACATAGTGAATTCAAGGCCAGCCTCAGCTGCATAGCAAAACCAAAATCAAAATCAAAACAATAAAACAAAAAACCCCTCGATATCAGCATGTTTCATGTCTATTATTCTATCTTTATCATTTAATTTCTTTTGTAAATTTTATTTTTTGTTACCAGATTTTTTATTTTTGTTTTGTTTCTTTGAGGGGCAGAGACTGATCTTGAACTCACTATATAGCCAAGGCTGGCCTTGAACTTGCAGCAGTCCTCTTGCCTCAGCCTCTCAGTGTTGGGATTACAGCTGTGCGCCACCACCCCTGGCTAATTTCTTACAAAATTAGAATTATTTTGTCTAGTTGGTTTCACCTCTTATTCTTATATTGTCTCATATTATTTAGTGTTCTTTTTAATATTGTCCATTTAAATACAGGAGTTTCCCATACTTTGACTGATCTGTTACTTTTGATATTTAATTTAGCAATATTTTGTTGGTATTATTATCAGGTTTTTTGGTGGGTTTTTGTTTTTGGTTTTTTTTGAGACAGGGTCATGCTGTGTAGCTCAGGCTGATCTCGAACTCACCAGCTGGCCTCAAACTCACAGAAGTCCTCCTGCTTCAGCCTCCCAAGAGCTAGGATTACAGGCGTGCACCAGTATGCTTGGCTTTGGTGTTATAAATAATACTGATTAACATTTTTTTCATAAGTCCATAATTGTTGCCTTGGAATAAGTTCATAGTAAGGAAATTTTCCTGTACAGTCCTCTGTATCTTCTCTCCATGTAGTTTAAGGTACTTTTCCCTTGTAAAGCTGGTTAGAGATCTGTAGGCCAGAAAAAAAATTGTTTTTGTAGCACCAGGGACTGAATCCTAGTACATTAAAAAGTAAGTTTCATAGTGTTTTGCTATTACTGATTAGCTACTCTTATGGATTATCTGTTGTGTATCAGGTATTGTTTTTGTAGCCATTTTTACTCTTCCCAGCAAATCTGCAAGATCAGCTGTTAAACTTTCAATATTTACAGATTAGAAAAAACCACTTTCAGTATTTACAGATTAGAAAAAAGAGACACTGGGTAAATTGACCATGTATCTTTTTTTTGCTGGAGTTGTCAGTGTTGCTCATCATATTTTTGGGAGTGTGGTTTGAGACAGGATCTGGCTATGTAGTTCAAGCTGGCCTGGAACTCACTGGGATCCTCCTCCTGCCTCTGGCTCCTGAGTGCTGGGATCACAGGTGTGCACCATCATGCCTGGCATTTTAATAAATAGTTGATTATTAGTGTTGTTTTCATTTTTATATTTTTTACCGAATGGTTCCAACCATAATTTCTACCCAAGTTCTTGTCTGTGTATCTAGTTATCTGCTAAGAACTTTGTATTTGGAAACATTGCAAGACACCTTCTTAGAAACTGGTGATTTTAGCACTGATCTGTGGACTTGAAGTTTTTGCTTGCTGGAGTGTATAGATCTGGTGAAATGGTGTCTTCAGATCTTTTAGAGTAAGAATGCTCTCTAGTATCTTGACTATTTCATTAATGAAATAAAGCAACGCATCAGTGGCAGAATTGATGTTCTGCATTGAACTTGACTAATGCTCATACGATGAATGTATTTGTGAGATTTATAAAAGGAGAATTGGACACCTAAATAAAATCTGGTGAGCTTATTTGGTTTTGATTGAATAAGAATAAAGGTAAAGGGCTGGGGATTTAGCTCAGTGGTTAGAGTGCTTGCCTTCCAAGCACAAGGCCCTGAGTTCGATCCCCGGCACCAAAAAAAAAAAAAAAAAAAGAATAAAGGTAAAGGGTAGAAAAAATGGTCTCATCCATGTAAAGAGAATATAGCTGTGTGTGTGTGTGCGTGCGTGTGTGTGTTTTAGACACATAACTTAAATATGTGGGCCAACTATCCTGTTCATCCTATCTAAACTATTTCCCCCCACTCCTTTCTACCTTTCTTCACCCACTTTTTATTAGAACACTGACATTATGTAGGTACTGTTTATGGTCTTATTCACTGAAATAAAAGCTCTTCATGGAAGGAGTTTACCTTTCTTGTTTATTGCTTTGCCTTGAGTATAGCCACAGGTAGGAAGTTGTGTTTGATTATTAAAGGAATCATCCCTTTTGTATGCTTTTCACTACTTATATTTAAGATTGTTACAATGAAATTTTACAGTATGATAATAATGTTAATTGGATTATTATCCTAACAGCCATACCACGTGAAAGTATTATAAAGAAAATGTTTAAAAAGTCAACTTGAGTATATAGTGGATCTTAGATTTTTATTTAAAAAATTTATTTTTGGAGACAGTCTCATTCAGGTTGGCTTTGATGTAAGTGTGTAGCCCAGGCTAGCCTTGAATTTACAGCAATCCTCCAGCCTCAGCCTCCCAAATGCTGAGATTACAAGCATGTGCCACCACACCCCACCTAGATACTTTTAATGAGCAGAAAGTAGTTGACTTCTCTTACATTCCCAGGTTCTCCGTGGAGGAGCCAGTCAGCGTCCTTTGACCCCAAATCAGAACCAGCAGGGACAGCAAACAGATCCACTAGTGGCAGCTGCAGCAGTGAATTCTGCTCTTGCTTTTGGACAAGGTCTGGCTGCAGGCATGCCAGGTAAGACTGTGTTCTAATGCTTTGGGAGGGAGGTGAAGTCAGCTTGTTTGGGGTGAAACTGAGGTGAAATGGGCAGTGCTTTCAGCTTGCCTAAGCTCCTTGTGATATAAGGACTGGCTAGGAAGATACACACTTGCCCTCACTTAGACCATAGTTCATTGATGAGAGCATTTGTTCTGAGCCAGTCTTAAATCTTATGTGTTGGAAATATGTATGTCCCTATAGCTTGGAATAGGTGGTTTACTTCGGGGGTGCCCTCTTTTCTCCCTCAGGATTAAGAATAGGTAGAATGGCCAGCCTATTTTGGTATCACTGCAAAGGCTTTAGTCTTTTTGCCTGTATATTTGAACCATATGGTTAGGAAGAAATTCCTGGTATTCATGAATTCAGTGATAGTGTTAACTAACTTCATTTGTTTTGTTATCAGTGAAGCATTTTTTTATTAGAAAATCATTTCTGGTTATTCATATGGCTCAAATTAGGATTTAGAGATTCTGCATTACCTAATATTGAAACCTCTAGTATTTTTTCTGCTAACTTGCAGAGTATTTGTGTTTAGATTATTATGTGTTATAAAAATATGATTGTTGTAACCATTGTAGCTTCTATTGTTTATGTAGCCGGGAAAACAACATATTGTCTGTATATGATTGCTGATCGTAGCTTGGCGATAGGGAAGAGCACAGGCAACAGAGAAGAGCACAACTAACTATTCCCTGTCACACCAAATTGCCTTTCTGACAATTGGCAGAGGATGCATAACACTTCTTTACTGTGCTCTTAATATGTGCCAGATATCATGCTAAGTGCTTTATATTCACTTAGTTTTCTCAAGGGCTTTTGGAGGCAGGTGGTAGTGTGTCTGTCTTTTACAGATTAGGAAATGGGTGCTTAGATACTTGGAAACATTCAACTAGTGAGTTGGGGAAGCTAGGATATAATTCTAGACCTCCCTGGTCCCAAAGCCGAGTTTGTGACTATTTACATTATGCTGGTGCACAAGGAGATGTTTGTTTAGTACAGTAGACGTCCCTTCCCTCACGAATTAGAGTTCTGAGACCCCAGATGCCCAAAACTGTGGATAGTAGTGAACCCTGTCTGTTTTCTCCACTATGAGAAAGCTTTGTGAATTAGACACAGTAAGAATTTAACAAGAATACCTTTACTATAGCTTTTAGTAACTTCAACATATGACTTCTATTTTTTTAAATCAAGAACTTTTACCTTTGCACTTAGTGGCTTCTGTGGCCTATCCAAGTCACTAGCATCACTGCCTTTGTGCTCTAGGGCCCTTATTAAATAAATAAGGGTTACTTGAACAGAAGCACTGCAGTGCCAAAGCTGATCTGATAACCGAGACAGTCTGACAACCACAATGGCTGCCAAGTGACTAACAGGAGGGCAGCATTCACAGCACAGATCTGCCAGACAGAAGGACTATTTATATCCCCAGCAGACGCAGTAGAACAGTGTGGACTTCCATCATGCCACTCAGAATGGCATCTAATTTAAAACATGAATTGTTTCTGAATTTTCTCTTTTTATATATATATATTTTTAATTAATTTTTTTTTATTGGGGTGCTGGGAATTGAACTCAGGGCCTTGTGCTTGCTGGCAAGTGCTCTATTACCTGAGCTAAATCCCCAACTCCTCTTTGGTGTTGGTTTGTTTGTTTTTTTGGTTTTTTGAGACAGGGTCTTGGTGTATAGTTCAGGCTGGCCTTGAAATTATTATGTAGCCCAGGGTGGCCTTGAACTCAGGACGATCCTCCTGTCATAGCCTCTTGAGTGCTGGGATTACAGGCAAGTGCCACCATGCCTGGCCTTTTATTTAATTTTCTTGCATGGTTGTCTACAGTGGGCAAGTGAAAATGTGGCAAGTGAAGCTGTGGATAAGGGAGGACAACGTTACATGGTTTTATATGTTGGCTTGATATTCTAGGTTATCCTGTCTTGGCACCTGCTGCTTATTATGACCAAACTGGTGCCCTCGTGGTGAATGCCGGAGCCAGAAATGGTCTTGGAGCTCCTGTTCGGCTAGTAGCTCCTGCCCCAGTCATCATTAGTTCCTCAGCCGCACAAGCAGGTGAGGTTCATCTTACTCCGGTCAGAGATCTAAAGGGAAAGGGGTGTGACTGAAGGGAAAGGGGTGTGACATTCTTAAAGTGGAGGGAAATGTGCTTTATTTGGTAAACTCTGTATAGCATATCTATCCAGTAATATTTTAAATAGAGAACCAGAAGCAACAGTTGACCTCAGTGGATTTTGATCCTCTTGAGAGGAAAGTATCATCAGATTAGAGGCAAGGAATGGCTGTATTGAGAACATAAGAAGTTGGATTATTCATATAAAATGACACTGTGGAAAGAATGCCAAGGCCAAAGTCACAGAAACCCAAGTCGTCGTTTTTCAGATCCTTTTTTCGTGGCGGGGAGGGGAGGTGGTATATTTTTTTTTTTGGCTTGGGAGCAGGGATGGAGGAAGTGAGAAAACGTAGTGAGAATTGGCAGAGTAATATATTTGGTTGAGGAAGTAGTACCTTTTAAAATTAAGATTTACATGCTTTAAACAAAATTAGGAACAATGGAGAGAATATCTAGAAGAGAGAGTAGCCTACTAAAATAGGAATTTGAAGGACTTTATGGAAGACATTGTTTTAAAAAAAGAGCTCACTGTGGATGTGCGTGGAATTTGAAATTTTAGGAAGTAGTAATATTTAATGGATATATTTGATGTTTGTACCCCTTTTAGACTACAGAAACTTTAAATTAGCTGCCAACATAGTGAGCTTGCTCTCATGATATTTTTGACTTGAAATTGAAAGTAGAAATAGAAAGTAAAAGCTTTGAGATCAAAGGTTTTTTTTTTTTAAATATTTCTTTACAAGGTCTGTTTCTGCCTTGAAAAGATAGGCAGCATTAAAAGGTTTTTAAAAAACAGATAAAAATGTGGTTTGGAAATGTGACCAAACCCCTTTTTTATAGCCAAACCGTTTGCTTTCTTTTTCATAGCTGTTGCAGCAGCTGCAGCTTCAGCAAATGGAGCAGCCGGGGGTCTTGCTGGAACAACGAATGGACCATTCCGCCCTTTGGGAACCCAGCAGCCCCAGCCCCAGCCCCAGCAGCAGCCTAATAACAACCTGGCATCCAGCTCTTTCTATGGCAACAACTCTCTGAGCAGCAACTCACAGAGCAGCTCACTCTTCTCCCAGGGCTCTGCCCAGCCTGCCAACACGTCCTTGGGATTTGGAAGCAGCAGTTCTCTTGGTGCCACCCTGGGATCAGCCCTTGGAGGGTTTGGAACAGCAGGTAGAAATCAGACTGATATGCTATTAAAACCAATCTGTAATTATTTTTTACAATCTTTCTGGAACCCTGACAATGTGTGGAACCCTGGACGGATACCACAGACAGGTCTGGACCGAGCCCTGTGGGAATTCAGCCAGCCCACATAACCTGTGGGATAATGGACTATTGAAATCAAGTTAACACGGGGGGGCCTGTATCAGGTCGATGGTCATGTTGCTACTTATTTATACTCACATAATGTTTCAGGGACTTGAAAACCAGGGCAGATTTTTACAGGCATTGGGAAAAATGTGGAGGGAACTACAGAAATATGGATGTTAAAAACTTAAGGAGAAGGACTTAGTGAAGATCACAGGGCTGAATGCTCCATATTTGAGACTGTGCCCCGTGCTGGTTTGCAGACCATAATGAGTTAGAGGAGTTTTTTCTCCAGTCTTTTGAACATTAAGGTAGACATTGTGGAAAATTGGGAGGATGGATATTAATTAGACCATGATATTTTTAATGTTTTGATGGGAGAAAACAGCATGAATGTAGTTGTTGAACAATGGGAAATTGCAGTGGCTATGAAACAGTGTGATCTCAAAACAGAAGGGCATATTCGACAGAAAATATTCTAATTGGAATCTGAGGCTAGCCTTAAGTAGATTGAGCCCACTGAGAAACAGGCTTTCAGATGTAAGTCTTGTGTAGTGGGGCAGTACCCCATTTACAGATCTTTTTTTCCGTATTCCATTTTTCTTCTGTTAGAACCTGGATTGATGAAAGGCATTCTTTCTAGTCCATTTTCTTTCACTTTTTCCCATAGTTCATGTGGCCGTCAGAGCTTTTTAAACCCACCCCTGTCCCATAATATACAACACCAAAGGAAGGTAAATTTGGCATATACGTGTGATGGTCTGAACAAAAAAGTTTCATGTTAACCCGAGCCATGTCCTCTTTATTACTTTATCTACCCATAGAACTGCTACATTAACAGTTAGGCTGTCTCTGCTGACAAAATTGCGGTGGTAAGGAGTCTGGATCAAAGTACTAGGGACAGGTCACTGGGCTTGTTCTTCGAAGAACAGGCCTGTTCTTATCTGCATTGTTTTAATTCCATTTTAGTTGCAAACTCCAACACTGGCAGTGGCTCCCGCCGTGACTCCCTGACTGGCAGCAGTGACCTTTATAAGAGGACATCGAGCAGCTTGACCCCCATTGGACACAGTTTTTATAACGGCCTTAGCTTTTCCTCCTCTCCTGGACCCGTGGGCATGCCTCTCCCTAGTCAGGGGCCAGGACATTCACAGACACCACCTCCTTCCCTCTCTTCACATGGATCCTCTTCAAGCTTAAACCTGGGTAAGAACCATTACTCTAACACCACCTTGAACTCTAGAAACCTCTTGCCACCGATGACATTACAAGTACTTTGCATATGCAAAGGACAAGCCCTTTATCCTAGGAGTGTCCTGGGTGTTCTGTGCCTGCTGTAAATACTTCATGTTGTTCAGGCGGTACCTACAACTAGTAAAGCAGTTTGTGATTGATTAGCATTTGGGTACACCTCCTGTATATTCACTTCAGCCTTAGTATCAACATTTTGTTTTTTGGCTGCCTGTGGTAGTCTTTCATTATAAACACAGAACAGGTTCATTGTAGTGAAGCCAGAACACAGACAGAAAAAAAATTACTCAGTAGTGTACTCACTTAGTACCTGAAATACCACCACAATTAATATTTTGCTTTATTTCTTTTCAGATTCCTTCCCATATATATGGTTAATATATTACTTTTTCACATAAATCATGTAAAAAGTTTTGCCAGATTCTTAAGTATTTATAAATACACTTTTAAACAGCACAGTATGTTAATTAGTAGATACATAGTTCCTTATGGTATATTTAGATTGTTTTATGTTTAGGATGTAAAAATTGTTACTAATGAGGAGAAGAAAAGTGGATTCCAAGCAACAGACTATAGAATGAAAATTACATTAGCAATTGGGGTGGCATATCTCTAAGTCTTTCAGGAGTTGGGAGATGATTTGTTATCATAGACACATGGTGCATGCTCCCCCCTTGCAGGTGTTTACCAAGTGTGGATTTCAAAGTACTACTTGAGATGGGGAAAGTTGAGGCCTAGAAGTGGTGTGACACCATGTATTTTGCAAGTGAAGAGACTGCAGTTAATCATTTTGTGATGTTAGACCTGGATCGGGACTGTCATAGCAAATCAGGATGGACAGCTGCTTCACCTGGAAAATTGCATTTTTAACCAGCAAGTTTAAATGGATATTACATCAGAAATGCGGACTAACTAAAAATGAATAGGATACTTTGATTTCGAAAGACAAAGACTGGAAATGGTTTATAAAAGTGAAGAAGGGTCTGAAGTGTGTAGGGTAATGAAATGTTCTAGAGCTAAGCATTGTATCTTTGAGTTTGAAGGAAAATATATTTGCACATGTGTGTTTTCTGAAGTTTAGAGAAGTTGCAGAGATATTTCCTGATTGGTAGGTTGACAAAGGATGGATAAGGGCGTAAGGTATGTTGCAAAATTATATTTCCTAGAGCTAGAATGCCTGGCTTTAAAGATTTGCCAAATAAGAAGGGAGGCAAAAGTCTCAGTATGGTATGTGGATAAAAGGGAGGAATGAATGTTCATTGACCTAACATTTACCTGCTAGTGTGTTAATGGCTTTGGGTCCTGTGCAGACAAGGTTGGAAGGTGCAGGCATTATCCCCATGTTACACATGTGAAAAATCTGCATCTCAGAACCAAATTTTGTCTTGCCTATGTGGATTCGGATTTGAGCAGTTTTGCTGGGGATTTAGCTCAGTGGTTAGAGTGCTTGCCTCGCAAGCACAAGATCCTGAGTTCAATCCCTGGCACCAGAAAAATGAACAAAAAACAAGATTTGAGCAGTTTTGACTCTAAAGCATGCTGTTTCAGTGTATGTATTTCACCATGTGGTATGCCTAGGATATCTTTTGAACCAGTGCATTATCAAATCCAGAAATACTACCTTTTTTTTTTTTTTTTTTTTTTCCCCTCGGTGCTGGGAATTGAACTCAGGGCCTTGTGCTTGCCAGGCAAACGCTCTACCACTTGAGCTAAATCCCCAGCCCCAGAAATACTACCTTTTAATTTCAACATTTAAACATTTGAACTATGCCACCTCATATTATAACAATACTAAATAAACTAACTCTGCAAAGTTTTATTTATATAGTAATTAAAAGACCAGATAGTAAATATTTTAGTTTTTGTGGGCCAGATTTACAAAAAATAGGTGGTAGGCCAGATTGATTCTCGAGGCTGTGAATTTTCAAATTTGAGCTAAATGCTGTGGTTCCTTGGCATGTGAAAACGGAGCTGGCAAATATTACTTGCATGCATAATGCTTTTCATTTTTCCAGTGTATCAGTGATTGAATGAAATACGTCTTAATTCTTGTTTTCTTTGTTAAATAGGAAATAATCATTAGTGTTTTAATTATTTTAATGATTTGCTGCCTGCATAGGCTTATGTTTAACATATTTTTTTCTTTTAAAAAATTAACCTTAGAAAAAAAAATGACCTTGGGTGATTTTATTTGTGCACATGTGCATTGGACCTTTCTTCCTGCACGTAATGCACTTATCAGGAAATTCATGTCTGGGCCAATAGAGCTTTGCCTCAGCTCAGTCTGCTTCTTTGAGAAAAGGATTTTTTTCCCCTTAGTCTTAAAAAAGAGATGTAGGGTAATTGCTTTATAATAATGTCTATAAAAAGGCCTTAAATCACCGTTCTTGTGGTGCAAGACACTTAACAAATGTATATTGAGCCACATCTAGTATAGCTTCTCTTGTTAGTATTACTTCACTGCTGACACCAGCCCTGTTACTGGATCATGAACAGCCATTGTATGATTTGATAGTGAGTGTGTGGAATACTCAGAATAATTCCTCTATACGTGGAAACTTAAGATCAGTAGGTTTTAAAATGGGGATTTTTAAAATATCACGCAGTGTAGAAGTATTTGAATGTACATACTAGCCTGTCTCTGTTGTACCAATGTGGATTTTTTTAAAAATTAATTTTATTTGTACATTTTAGATATACATAATGATCACATTCATCATAGGGAATTTGTACCTGTGTGTAATATATCTTGGTTCACCTCTTTTCTCCTTCCTGTCCCTTCCTTATTATTTACAAAGCTTTGTTTCCATTTTTTAAAATGTGAATTTTTTTGTCCACATCATTTCATACTTCTTCCAGTCAGTAATTAGGCATATGTTAGATTATTTCTTAAAAAAGTCAGTGACCTGCTTAGTAATTTTTTTCATCATTAATCAATCATTTGAGTGCCAATTTAAGAATCATCAGTGGGAGTTTGGGGAATTAGCTCAAGTGGCAGAGTGCTTGCCTGGCAAGTGCAAGGCCCTGAGTTCAATCCGCAGCAACCCGACCCCACCAAAAAAAGAAAGAATCAATCAGTCGCTTTCCATTACCAGTTGTTTGAAATTCTGACTTTGGGGGGGGAACCTCTACCAAGTTATATATTGTTAAAATTGTCCATTTTAAGTATACTATTCAGTGGATTTTAGTAAGTACAAGTTGTGCAACAGTTACCATAAATCCATGTTAGAATACTTTCATCCCCCTCAGTGGGATCCCTTCCTGTCACTTTATAGGTAATCCCATTCTTATTTTGACTCTTTGCATTTTTTTGGACATAGACTATGATATGGTCTGTTTTGTACAGTGTTTGGTTTTGTTGTTTGAGACAGTGTCTTGCTATGTATGTAGTCCAGGCCAGCCTTGAACTCACTAGCCCCGGTTGGCCTCAAATTCATGATCTTTCCCCAAGTCTCCCTCCTTAGGGGCTTGGATTACAGACATGCTCCACTACACCCAGTTTGGCTTCTGTTCCTTTGCATTTTTTTTGAAATTCATCCATGACATACTATGCACCAGCAAATCGTTCTTTTTGAATTATCTTCCATTTTACATATATACCACAATTTGTCTTTCCACTAAACAACCAGTGGACATTTGTTGAGTCCAGTTTTTGACTGTTAGAAATAATGTTGCTGTGAACATTTGCGTGCAAGTCCTTGTGTGGACACATTATTTCTTTAGAAGTAGAGAAATAATGGATTGTACATAGCTGCTGGATTGTACTTAGTTTCATGTTAAAATTTTTGAAAAATATAAACTATTTTAGAAATTGCCGTATCATTTTTACATACCAGCAGCTTATGAAGGTTCTAATTTCTGTAGTTTCTCAGCAACATTGATTTCTTTCTTCGGGGTGGGGGTTGGTTTTTTTTTTTGAGACAGGGTCTCACTGTGTAGTTCAGGCTGGCCTGAACTCACAGTCTCCTGAGTGCTGGGATTACAGGTGTGCACCACCACACCCAGCATCAACATTCATTCTTGTTTTAACACACTCCTGCAGGTTTGGACCACTGATGGTACATGCATAACTGTCCGTTAGGCAGCTTATACTACTGGTGGTACAAGTGGTACAGTCATGCATGTACCACAGTGGCTCAAACTGCCCAGGAGTCAGACATAGGGATTATGGCCCTGTTGGGAACGCGTTAATAGAACTATTGCAGCCGGGTGTGGTGGTGCACACCTGTAATCCCAGCACTCAGGAGCCTGAGCCAGGAATTTTGCCATGAGTTTGAGGACAGCTTGGGCTACATAGTGAGACCCTGATTCAAAAAAAGCAAAGAACCATTGGGTAAGAAATGGTAGCTTATTGTGGTTTTATTTCCATTTTCCTGAAAAATAAATGATGCAGACTCTAGATCATCTTTTTTTTTTTTTTTTTTTTTTTGGTGCTGGGGATCAAAGTCAGGGCCTTGCGCTTGCTAGATAAGCACTGTAGCCACTGAGCTAAATCCCCAACTCTAGATCATCTTTTAATATGCTTATTCATTTGTTTTAAGTGTCTCTGCCTACTTTTTGCCCATTTAAATACTTATCTTTTTATTACTGAGTTGTAAGAGAGATTTGTATATTCTTGATATAAATCCTTTATTGGCCTGTGTTTTGTCTGCAGTTTCTTTCTCTTTTGCTTTTCATCTTTACAATGATATCTTGTAAACTGTGATAGATTTTAATGAGGTTCACCTTACTGTGCTTTTGGTATATCATCTAAGAAATCTTTGTCTGATGGAAAGTCTTAAAGATTCTTTCCCTATATTTCATCCTAGAAAATTTTATTGTTTCAGCTCTTAGTTCAAGTCATCTGTTTTGAGTTAATTTGTATATTTCATGAGACATTGGTTGTCTTTTTTACCTGGGATATCTAGTCGCAGCATCATTTTCTTCAGCAACGTTTTGTAACTTTCAGTGTGGAGGACTTAGATTTCTTTTGTTAAATTTATTTCTAAGTGCGTATTTTTTTGATGCTATTGTGGATGGAATTGTGTTCTAGTTTTATTTTTGGATTTTGTTCTTTGCTTATAGACAGACAATCCAGTTTTGGATATTGATCTGGTATCCTGCAAACTACACTGTTACTAGTTCTGATGATTTTGTGTGAATTCCTTTGGATTTTCCATATACAAGATTAAGTTTCCCAATCTGAATGCCTTGTATTTCTTTTTCTTGCCTGACTGCATTGGTAGAACATCTAGTACTGTGTTGAATAGATGGGGGCACATTTCCTTGCGCTGTTCCTAACTTTGAGGGGGTAGGTAAAACCTTTATCTCTTACCTTTGAGTATGATCACAGTTGGTTCTTAGTAGATGCCATTTAATAGGGTGAAGAAATTTTCGGCTGTTCCTAGTTTGTTGAGTATTCGTTGTGAATAGTTTTGGGACATTGCCAGTTTTAAAAAAATGTATTGGTAATTGTGTGATTTTTATCCTTTATCCTCTGAGTATAGTACTGTACATTGCATTAAATGAATTTTAGATGTTAGTCAAAACTTGCATTCCAAAGTTAAATCCCATCTGGTCATGTTGTATCCAGTTTAATTGTTTTTTGTTTTTTGTTTTTTGTTTTTTTTTTTTTTTTTGGGGGGGGGCTGGGGATAGAACTCAAGCCTTGTGCTAAATCCCCAGCCCTGTTGTGGGTTTTTGTGTCTATATCCATGAAGGATATCCCTCTAGTTTGTGGAAGTTTGTGGAGTATTGCCCTTACTTTGTTAAATGTGTATAAAATTCACCTGTGAAGCCATCTTAGTTCATTTGTGGTAAGATTTTAAATTACTGATTTAGTTTCTTTACATCTTATAGGTCTTACAGGTTCAGTTAGAAAAATTTCTTGATTCAGGTTTGGTAATTTGTGCTTTTCTAGGAATTTATTCATCTGAGTTGTTAGAGTTGTTGGCATAATGTAATTTTTTCAAAGTGAGATTTCTTCTTCCTCAGTCTCTCCCTCCCATTATATACTTATGTACGCATAAACATGCAGGCTTGGTAGTACGTATAAAATTTGTGACCCTGAGCAAGATGGATGTTGCAAGTATTGGTGTGGCTTAAAAGTATGTGTTATGTTTCTCAGTTTCACTTGTTCTCTTTCACTGGGGATTGAACCTAGAGTCTTCACACTGAGCTACATCTCCACTCCAGTTGCTTTGTTTTATATTTTATTTTGAGGCAGGGTCTTGGTAAGTCACCGAGTTGCCTAGCCTGGGCTTGAATTTAAGATGCTCTTGCCTTAGACTCCCAGAGTGCTGAAATTATAGGAATGTACCACCATACCTGACCTAAATTTCACAGTATTATTTTCATAATTATTAATAGATAATATGATTATTAACAGCTATAACTTTTGTAAAGAGTTAGATGAAGCCTGTATGTAAGCTCTCATCTATACCTAAAGTATCCATCTGCAGTAAATTGTAGCTCCTACCTCAAAAAGGAAAAGCATAAGGAGCAGTGTGGGTGTGAATATCCCAAAAGTCTGATTAACGTTTTCATGTCCTGCCTACCTGTATAATCTTTGTGCAATCCCCATCCTCTCCGTGTTTTCTGGTATGCTCTTCCATTCTGATGATCTCCTCCCCCCATCCCTGCCTTTCCCCTTCCCCTTTTCCCTTCTCTTTTCCCCTCCTCCCTCCCTTCTTCTTCCCTCTCTTCTGTATTGCAGTACTGGGGATTCAACCCAGGGCCTTGTGTATGCTAGGTAAGTCCTATACTACTGAGCTACAGCCCCTGGCCTATTTTGTTTTGTTTTGTTTTGAGACAGGATTTCCATATGTTGCCCAGGCTATCTTCAAACTTGCAGTCCTCCTGCCTAAGCCTTGCACAAAGCTAGGACTACTGGCACCTATTTTGCACAATCCCCAGTTTGTGCCATTCAAAACTCTTAGGATGAAAAGGTAGCTGATATAATTTATTTTAAGGCATGATTGACAACCCCCAGTCTTTTCGTGTACTCTGGAAGAAAAGTATTGTGTTTTTCATTTCTACAAGTTTGAAATACTGTGAAAGAAAGCTCAAAACTTCGTAACCTATCCAGAACAAAATAGTGTAATCATTCAGTTTTATCAATGTTATAAAATTCCTGTGTTCCTAAAATTCTGTCTTTTATATTCAAGGTTACATGTGTCTTAATCGCTCAGGATAAACAGAGCAAACAAAAAATGCCTTTTTCTGTCCTTCCCAAACTGAAGTGATGTCACTAAGTTATTAGTCAGAAACCTGTATTAAGTGCAAGTTGCCAGTTGTGTGAGTACCTTTAGTTAGCTACTTCCCATTTGTAAACAGAATCTCTGAAAGTGACTTATTAGCTGTAAAACTAGCCATGTGAAAATTAATACACTTTGAACACTTAATACCATGCAGCAATGATAGTCTTAACTTTCATTCAGGGCTACCTTTGTGTGGCATTAGTGATAGGATTGGGAAGAGCTTAAGTTTAAAACATTTTGATGAACATTGTTGCCTCTTCTTGTATTTTGTGCAGAGCTAGGTATTGAGGGCCTTGGGAATTTTTCTTGAAAGGTGGGAAGACAACAGTTTACAAGATGGGGCTTTTTCCATGAGGCATGTGTTAGATCTCAGTGCTAAACACAAAAGAAATTCCACACACCAAGCAGTTGTTAGCTAGATAGCCACTGGCAGAAAACCTTTTAGCAGAATTATGTAAAACAACTGGAGCACAGATTAATTATTAAAAAAAAATCTAAGCACTTCATTTCTATAGGAAGTCGTTAACAGGACACAGCTGTATGACATCTGCCACTGGACAAATACTGTAGAAAACACAGAAATAATGAGAGGCTGCTTTTAAAGCCTTATGAGAGATGTTTCTTTTAAGAGTTGCAAATTCAAGTACCTCCAGCGCTGTAATGGTTTGGATAGACGTCCATGTAGTTGTATGGGCTATGAGGAACTGGGAAAAATGCTTCTTCGCATTCTTCATCTGAGTGAGATCCAGTCACTAGATACTGATGGTCTTTCTGCCAGGCATCTTTTCAGAAAACAACCAGAGAACTCTAATCAGAAATTTAGACATTGGCTTAATGTTTAAGAAAATACTGCTTGGCCACATAAAATGTGCTTGTGAATTGTCATTTTGCCACTCACAGTTTATTACTTGAGAAAGTTTCTTTTCCCTTCGAGGTTCGTATATTTTTTGAATAATAAAAGCTGTGTGGGCCTGGGGATTTAGCTCAAGTGGTAGAACGGCTTGCCTGGCAAGCACAAGGCCCTGAGTTCGATCCCCAGCACCCCCCCAAAAAAGAAAAAAAAAGCTCTGTGTGTGTGTGTACACATTTGTGTGTACGTGTATTTGTGCCTATGTTTATAATTGTCTGGAATCCATGGAGACCAGAGGCAGAAAATAAAAATTTAACAGTAAATGTATAGACTAATATTATAGGTGTATTAACCCTTTCCCCCTCTAGCCTTTTGTTTTATGGATTAGTGTAGTTTTCAGCCACAATAATAGAAAACGTAACTATTAATAGCTGAAAAAGTAAGTGCATATCTTGGGTCATATAACTGGAAGTATAGATACAGGACAGTGTTCAGGATTGGTTTGTCTTATCATTCAACGTTGTCACCAAGAACTTGGCTATTCCACTTTATCTTTTGCCTTGGTCAGTGACAAGGTTTTCAGAATATCTTTAGTTGTTATTAAAACTATGTGTGTTTGTGGCATTCTCTCTTAGGTATGCTAGTTGCTATTGTCATGCTCTTCTGACATCTGCCATCCTATGTATTACCGGCTTTGACCACCTCAGTCTCTCACAGAGAAAAAAGGAGTGCTTTCTGAAACAGAATAAAAACAGTCATATGATTACTGTTTTATTTTAAAATAAATCTATTTTCTGCCTTTCCTTGGATTACAAAATATTGTGGAATTCGACAAGAATAGCAGTGTCCTGGAGAATAAGAAAACTTAATGTAACCAAATATGGGTTTCATGTAATTGCAGGGCCCCTGACCCTAGAGTCAGGAGCATGGTTCTGGCCAAGACAGGAGTATTGTCTTTGGACGAGCATTTCAACTCTTTGGCTCCAATTTCTTATTACATAAATGGGAATTAAAACACTTTCATAAAAAGGCCAATGAGAATTCCTTAGAAAGTATATAGAAAAACATGTAAGTAGAGGTAGGCAAAGGACAAATGCTCAGTAATACTTCATAGAATTTAATATTGAGCCATTTTCTTTTGGTTCTGTCACTTTCATTGAGACCCAGATCTTTGAAGCTGGGCCCTGGAATTCTGTGGAGAAATCCAAGCCAGGTATCTTTCTGTAGTTACCATTAAACTCCAAACCAGATATCATTAAAACTCATGAAGAATTTAACGAGCAGTTCAAGTAGGTGAGTTTTCTCATGGATTCTGAATTGTTATCAGTCTAAGCTTCTAAGCTCTTTGTAAGTAATGTGGCATTTCTTCACTTTGTTTAAAAGGAGTGTAGCTCAGTGGTAGAGCATTTGTTCCTAGTATGCTGGAGGCCTTGGGTTCCATCCGTAGCACTGCCCTTACCCACCTCGCCTCTACAAAAAAGACTTCATGGGCTTTTTATAGTACAGTCTAAAAAATAGCCATTATTTTAAAATGTATTGAAAATATACTTGTTTTTATGTGTGTGTGTGTGGCTGGTTGGGGCTTGAACCCAGGACCTTGTGCGTTAGACACATTCTCTACCGTTGTACTATCCTCCCAGCCCTGCTTTACTTACTTGATAAACCTTTGGTCATATCTCTATCTTACCTATCTAGGCATTCAATTATTTTTCCCTGTCACCAGTCAAAACATGAGTGTCAGTGGCATGAAGGTTGATGCTACTGCAGTCATTTCTGGCTGTGCCCACAGAAATTGTTAATAGCTGCCTGTTTGGGATGAAGAGCTACCATTCCATAGTATCTTCTTTTTTCTACCCCTCATCCTTAACCTTGGATATGTTAGTGGTTTTCACATTTGTTTATCAGAAAAATGATATTCCTTCACAGAAAGCTTTTTGGGGTTTTCCTATGTATAAATAGAATGATGTGAATACTCTAATTTTTAAGGGTGTGTTTTGGATGGAAGTGAAGGTTAATTAAGAATGGAGGGAGTCTCCACAGAGTTCAGAGTAGAAAACTACTGAACCCTCAGTGCATTTTTTGAGTCTTTTCTGCTGGTACTCAGGTACTGGGTTCACACGGTAGGCGTGTTCCCCATTTTACTTTTACTGAGGGCCATCCTGGTGGCTTATTTTTACTATTAGGTGTTTTCGAGACTGGGTCTCACTATGTAGTTCACACTGGCCTTGGACTCACTTTATAGTTTAGGCTGCCCTCAAACTCACAGTGGTCCTCCCCCTCAGTCTCTCATGTGCTACGATTACGGATGTACACCACCATGCCCAGTTTCTTGCTCCATTCTTGCTAGCCATCTACTGTCAGTGGAAAAAAGCACCCCTCTCTCAATCTTGTGTGAAAGTTTCTTTCTAGATTGGTCAGTTGGCCTTGTAAAAGTTGCAGCACTGATAGAATTGATTAACACAAAAGCAACAGAATCAGAAACATCGAAGGTGATGCAGGATTTTATGTGTGGGATGCTTATTCCTGTCTTGAATAATGTTAAGAATAGTCTTAAGTTCTTCTATTCTGTAACCAACAGGAGGACTCACAAACGGCAGTGGAAGATACATCTCTGCTGCTCCCGGTGCTGAAGCCAAGTACCGCAGTGCAAGCAGTGCCTCCAGCCTCTTCAGCCCCAGCAGCACCCTTTTTTCCTCCTCTCGTTTGCGATATGGAATGTCTGATGTTATGCCCTCTGGCAGGAGCAGACTTTTGGAAGATTTTCGAAATAATCGGTACCCTAATTTACAACTGCGGGAGATTGCTGGACATATAATGGAATTTTCCCAAGACCAGCATGGGTCCAGGTGAGGACTTGGCACTTAAGGTAACTGAAATCTTAAGGCCTTAAATTCCATGCCTCAGATAGGCATATCCTAAGACAAACTGCCATAGTATAATTCAAAGTATACCTGTAGTATGCTTTCCATTATTTATTTCAGAAGGATATGAATATGAGGGGCACCAGATAAATGACTATTTGGATGGAGCCTCTAGTAGTGTAGATCACATGCTTTGAGCAGACCTCTTAGCTTTCTGAAAAAGGAATCTGTGTTTCTACTCCATAAGAATCTCCCAAACCTCTTAAAGTTTAAGAAGTAGAAGTGCTAACATGAAGGCATATACACACTTTTAATCATTATAAAGAATCTTTTGCCCTTAAAGAAAAGAGTCCTTAAATGCAAGTTTGGATCTCAGCTATGTAAGAGTAAGTTGGATCTACCACTCACAGAGGTGAGGGTGGCAGCTGCTGTACCCGACCAGCCTAGGCTTAGCCTGCCCCTTTGTGATTGCCTGCTCTAGGGGCTTTCCTAGAGATCAAACATAATTAGATGGCATCACCCATCCTTCTTTCCCATCCCTCTCTGTTTCTGTTTGCTTTTTTCCCTCTCAGTGAAATAACTTACAATAACCTCCCTTCACTTTAAATTCTAGCACTCTACTGCTGCACAAGTGCTTCTCATATCTCAAATCAGTAGGTGAGATTCAGAGACAGCATGATTTTCCTGAGCTAAACAAGCCAAACTACGTAGCTACTACTTAAGAAGATAATGAATATTGCTGTTTTTAGATACGAGTTAAAGAATATAGTAAGGGCCATAAGCTTTGAGTTCATCGATGTGGGATTGCCTTCTAAAGGCAAAAGTCAAGAAGCATGGCCAATTTTGTACATGCATACATATGTCCTACAGTGAAGAAATATATTCAGATTTTTAAAGTTCAGCTACTTGGGATATTCCCCCTTTCGGAAGTTCTTCAGGTGAGCTCAAGTGACTCATTTAAAACAACACTCGGTTTATTGTTTGCACATGTGAATGCATACGTCAGAACTGATATATAAAGTATGACTTAGTAATTTCCAGGGCTTTAAATGCTGTGATTGCCCATTTTACTTTCAACTTCAGATTCATTCAGCTGAAATTAGAGCGTGCTACAGCAGCTGAGCGTCAGCTCGTCTTCAGTGAAATCCTCCAGGCCGCTTACCAGCTAATGGTGGACGTGTTCGGGAATTACGTCATCCAGAAGTTCTTTGAAGTAAGTCTATTCTTTCTACCTTTTGGCTTTAGAGACTATCCAAAGTGTTTGGCTTTTCACTGGCTTTTTAAAAGAACAATTCCAATTCCATTCTGGTCTTTAAAATCAAGTGTGTGTATAGTCTTTCTGAACAGTTTTTCGTGTTCTGATTCATTAGCTGTAGTTCATTCTGTGTGGTTTAAATACTCAAGCAGGTCATGCTAGTCTATTCTGGAAATGTGGTTTGAGAACTGTCACCATTTAAGACTCGACACATTTATTTCTGATTGTCACAATGGTTTTGTTAAACACATCACTTTTGGTTTGGAGGAAATAATTGTTCTAAGGTAATTTTTAGCAGAATCACAATTAGATACTGTAAAAAATGAAAAAAGAATGAAAGATTCGTACAGAATTGTCTTTAAACAATTCTTCGAAAACTAGATTCATTAAATGTTTCTTGGAACATCCTTTGGCCATTACTTCTTATTTCACCTCTCTTAATTTGAATATGCTCACTCTTGTTATTGTCTTTTGAAAGAAAATGTGAAAATGGGTTAATGTCTGTGTCCTCTAAATTCTCTAATTAGTTAAAATTTCAGAGAAGCAGATTTTTTTGCACATTGTTGGCAACACCAGGTTATGGATCCAGCATGGCACTTAGTCACTTTGTTCATTTCTGGGACCAAATGCCTGACCCCCATAACTCAAAGGAGGGGTGCTTTATTTTGGCTCTCATTCTAGTAGTTTCAGTCCTTTTATGGTCACCTGGTTCCAGGGAGAAACAGCATGATGGAAGGGCCTGGATGGAGGAACGCTGCTTATGTCCTGACAGCCAGGAAGAGGGTGGGGGGCACAGAGAGATAAGGGAGAGAAAAGCCAGGACAGGAGATAACACACTGCTAGGTAAGCCTCTTCCAACTATAGACTATACCTCCCAATATAACTCAGCAGTGGGCTAATCCACCAATGAATATAGTACCCACCTGCAAGATCTGTTCACCTCTGAAAAGCCCCATCTCTATGTGCATGAGGCTTTGGGGGACATCCAGCTATAAACCACAGCAGGCACTAATTGTTGGAATTAAGAATCTGTTACAAGGGTAAATACTGGAAATCTGAATACTGCCTGCCACCCAATAACTGTGTAAATTTCTTAAATCTTACTTTGTTTGATCTGTATGAAGATTAAAAAATGTCTTCTACTGGGTATAGTGGTACATGCCTGTAATCTCAGCTATTTGGGAGGCTGAGGAAGGGGGACTGCAAGTTTGAGTGAGGCCAAACAGGTCAAGTTAGCAAGACCATGTCTCAAATTAAAAAACAAAGAACTACAAAGGGTTGGGGATGTAGTAGCACAGTGGTAGGTAGAGTGCTTACCTGATACGTATGAGTTCCTGGATTCAGTCTTTGGTATGAGAGAAAAAACGGCTTCCTACGCACAGGCATCTCCAGTTTTCTCATGAGCCTTAAATTCTAACTGTACACCTAAAACAAAACAAAACAAAACAAAACCCAGTCGGTGTCTCTTGCATTTTTGATATTAGAATGTTTCTGTACTGCCATTTGCCATGGAAACAAAGATAGCTCCAGCTGTAGAGGCTGGTGCAGGTTGGGGTGGCAGAACACACAGGCAGAGTATAGCCCCATGTTTGGGGCAAGCTAGAAACTTCCCTGGATTTTAGTGCCCTTTTACAGAAAATGAGGGGGTTGGAAAGGCTGAGAATTCATCAATTCTTCTCTAGTCTCATGATCATACTATTCAAAGGAAAATAAAAAAGCCAAGGATAGGAAATCACTCTCAGTCTAATTTTAATGTTTAGCCTTGACTTTTGGTTCTTCTAACTTTTTCTCTCTCATGTCTGTTGACTCATGTTAAATAGTATTAATTCTTAGATACAGTGTCTGTATACTGCTTGGCTTAAGCTTCAGGTGATTGAAAGCGTTTTTCAGCTGGCCCCTGACACCTCAACTGCTGTAATTTGCTTCAAGAAGTCCTTGCGTCTTTCCCATTGTCTGAAGCCCTGAAAAAGTGTTTCCCACATGTTACTTATTTTAGAATAAATACGTGTGCTCTTGTAATTAATGGGGTATAGTTTCATTAGTAGTGTGAATTAATGACAGCTTTGAGAATTAAGTATTTGCTTAGCAGGGACTGCTAGGATTGTATCTGAGAAAAAAATTTTAACATTAAAAGGAGTTTCTCATAATCAGGGTCTGAGAACTACTGGCTTGAAGAAATAAAGGATCTTTAAATAAAAGGTTTAGCTAATCATAGGTAACAGGGCTAAAGGAGGTTGGTGCAGAATAATGAAAGCTTCGCTTTCTCTGATTTTTTTTCCTTCTACCTAAGTAATGGTGTTCACCCACACATTATGTCTAGTTTGGCAGCCATGAACAGAAGCTAGCTTTGGCGGAACGGATTCGAGGCCACGTCCTGTCATTGGCACTACAGATGTATGGCTGCAGAGTTATTCAGAAAGCTCTTGAATTTATTCCCTCAGACCAGCAGGTAATTGTAAGTTTCCCCTTTAACTTCTCTCTTGGTGTTTGATGTTTCTCTGTGGTACGTGCAGTGACTCCTATAAATCTGTCAGTCTTTGGTTTTCTTTCACAGTGTTACATTAGTACTCGTGGCTACCTTTCCGTGCATGGCAAGCATGAAGTGTGCAATTAAATTAGCAAATTTATAGTGGATCAAGTGTCTTGTGTTAAAAAATCAGTAGATTCTAACACCCTTCTCTTGACCAGAACTTAGCCTTTAATAGATACGGTTATACAAGGTGGGTGTTTTCCTTACCAATAGTTGAAGCAGGTAAAATGCTAGTGTGTTGTCATTTTCTTCAACCTAAACGGAGTATCACAACAAACAAACAATTTCATCCAGCCCATTCCACTCCCTCTTGTTTACTCATTGTGTTACCATGTACTAAACAAATTGCTGCTCTATGCCCAACACCGGGCCTCACAGAATCGACTTGAGACCTGCTTCCTTCTTGCTCATTTACTCATTCCACCAGCATACACTGGGGCAGGTACTTGGCCAGGGCGGGGTATGGCCTGGCACAAGGACCTGAAGCCTACCTATACCTAGTCTGTGCCAGATGCTGGGCAGCACAGAGTCGACTTGAGACCTGTTCCCTGCCTGCTCCCACAGTCTGGTGGGGAAGAACAATGGAAGGCAGTGGTGCCTACACAACAGGGACCCTTGCCCTGCCCCGTGTCCCCGAGGTCAGGCTTTGCAGAAGACCAGGCTAATGGGGAGTTGATGGGAGGAAGGGACAGAAATCTGAACAGTTAGGTGTGCGTGGAGAGCCAACAGAGAAATCACCTGAAGAGGCGTCGGGTTTCAGGAATAGTCACAGAGCAGGTCCCCTCACCGCTGCACAGACCACAGGGCCCAGGAAGCAA
Organism: Hystrix cristata; assembly: GCA_004026905.1. Lineage (NCBI taxonomy): Eukaryota > Metazoa > Chordata > Mammalia > Rodentia > Hystricidae > Hystrix > Hystrix cristata. The sequence goes on from PVJO010009769.1 coordinate 67,636, forward strand.
AACAAGCCCGCGGGCAGGGAGGGTGCACTGCAGCTGTGCTCGTTCCAGGCGGTGCCCGGAGCCCCGGGGTGCTTGTGACCCCGGCCCTCAGTCGG